>OY759271.1:27030042-27061457 GCA_963662155.1 Lamellibrachia columna | reverse complement strand
AGAGAGAGAGAGAGGGAGAGAGAGAGAGAGAGAGAGAGAGAGGAGAGAGAGAGAGAGAGAGGGAGAGGAGAGAGAGGGAGAGAGAGAGAGAGAGAGAGAGAGAGAGAGAGAGAGCATATTCTGTATAAAGGGAGACCTGAAGACTTTCTGTCTCTGGCGCTAAAACAAAGCCTCGCCAACAGGGTCGTCGTCAAGAAGATCGCTATCTGAAAACATACGAATGGCTTCTGTGTGTGTGTGGGGGGGGGGGCGTTAAAAAGAACATTATTAATTCAGTAGGCCTACTGGTCATCTTAACACACCACAGTGTTGTCAAATTTGTCACGAAGCATGCCTTCACAGGTTTACGAAAGTATTAATATATCTCTAAACGCGTCGTTGATAGCTGAACGATACCGTTAAAACGGTATTTCTAATTTCGAAGGACTGATGTTAACACATTTCCACTGTTAACGTGTTATTAAGTATGAAAGCTACTTCATGGAGACAGGTGAAGGAGTGTCTTACGAACAGTGGCGTCTGACCGAAGAATGAAGAACAAACAAGTATTCGTGTTAACCTGAGAGTCAACTGGAGTGTTGACTAAACTAAGCATTTCCAGTTGACAGTATCCTTGCTATAGAAGGACACCTTTTAAGTGTACCGCTTGATTGTCTCGAGATGCCGCCAGTGGGAGCAAACGTGAATTTTGTACAATTGTTACAGTAGTTATATTTGGCAACTGTAATAATAATAATAATAATAACAATTATATATATATATATATATATATATATATATATATATATATATATATATATATATATATATATATATATATATATATATATATATATATATATATAAATATATATATATATATATATATATATATATATATATATATATATATATATATATATATATATATATATATATATATATATATATATATATATATATATATAATAATTATTATTATAATTATTACAAAAATACATTTGCCAACTGTAACTATATGTGGCCATTAAGCGTCAACACATCGAGTTTCCAAAGATAAACAATATAATTAGTCCTGTCATTTTCATATTTGGCTACCAAAAAATAGACAGTTGCGGTATTTGAGAAAAGATTCCGATTACTAAATACCCACTATGTTTCACACAGTACATTGATAAAGCTTAATATGTTTTCCCCTCATCTGCCTTGCGACATGATTCCATTCGATGGTGTTAAATTAAAACCAGAAATACCTTGTCGCAATGTGGTAATTGTGCCATATGCACAACGTGTTGCTGCTATCTGAAAACGTGAACTACTTGGTTTTAATTAGTATATACTTGTTCAGTCTTACAGAGGGTAATCCGCATCGTTTTACTGAGTGTATATTTAAGACATTACTCATTTCGCACTGCGGTCATCTAAATAACGGCAATTCCAAATGTATTGCAATGATGTATTTGTATTTGGAAATAAATAATCTTACGGCAGTCTAATCTTCGTGGCAATGTGTATTATAGTAAATTATCAACCAAGGTTTCACATTTGGATTCGAAAGGCAGACAAAAACGCTTGAAATTAACAGAAAACACAAATTCAGTGCTGTTGGTTTAAAAGTCGTAACCATTCTTGGAAAACATTTCTATGTTGATGAATCTGCACAAGTATACATCATTGCCATGCCACAGTCATACGGTAACCTCACATATCGCGTTGATTTTTGTATTTCACCAACTGTTAGCAGTTTCCTTGGTTTGAAATGTATTATATACTTGGACACGATCCATTGTTGTTTCTAGATAACAAATACATTGATATGTAAACGCACTAGACATAACTACAATTAATTAATCAATTAATTAATTAATGGAAAACATGTAACACTAGTACAACATCGGCATTTGTGAGGCAGCCTGGAACACGTAATGCAAACACTACCGGTATTCAGCAGATACTGTCGTATCCTTCCAACCACTGTTTTAAGTTACTGGCGACTGTCAAGCAGTGCGTCTGTAATGTTGTTTGTTTCCTTAGAGCCCTTGGTAGATGCTTCGATAACGTTCATTACACCATCACTATGGTAATCCACATTTCACCGTGAAGCTCCCACTGATATTTATTATTGTTCTTCATGATTGCCATCAAACCTTCCTCCTCTTCGTTGTGCTCCTGCACTAGGCCAATGTACCACTGACCCTCGTGAACTGCTGCCACATAGTCTCATTCCCCCAATTCCACGTTGTTGCCCGGTCCCTTTTATCTCCTGTCCTGTCCCGTCCGGTCGGTTGCCTTCCCCGTTCTATTCGCTGTCTACCCCTTCCTCTTCATTGTCACTCCCATTTTGTCCCATGTATCTGCTTCCATGCTTGGTGTCTTGAAGACAGGGTTGGCATATAACGAAGTAAAAGTACTTCGTTACAATACTTGAGTAGTTATTTCAAGTAATAGGCGTGTAACGAAGAAGAATTTTGACTAAGTACTTTTACTTGTAACTAAGTAGTTTTATTTAAACAACGCGATTTTTTACTTCGTTACTTTTATTTACTTCGCAATATATTTTCGTTACATTTTTACATTTTTACGAAACCGTTGCTGCCGGTGGCGCTCCACCGTCAATGACAATAAATGACATAAACTGGGCATAGTCGCCAGGACAAAATCTATTAATATCATCCAATCGCATGCCAGTTCGCGATCATATTTGCATCAAAACCTCTCTTTGTGAAATCGACGCAACCATTGTTTTATATATACGTCAGTGAGCGAAGTCTGCCAAATATTGGCATAGGTTAGGTCAAGGCCGTTGACATGAAATGTCACTCCGAGCACACAACGCTTGAACGCCATCTCAAACCACGATGCAAATGTCTCCGTTGCACCATATAAACTATTAATCAGTGAGTTTCCAATACGTGTTATAAATATTAAAATTTGCAATTTCGACAATGCACAATACACTGACACAATTCTGATATTTGTGAGCGAACGCGCATCGTGGATCGAGAACTTCACCGATTTTCGCCCATTGTCAGCAACGGCCTTACCAGCTTGCGTCAGCATTAAATAACATTTATCTTTCACGAATAAAATTCCTATTAAGATGTTTAACACATTTATAGTAATGATTACTCTACAGAACTAACGAGTAAAGAATTTATACTCTGCCATTTGGCAGCATCTTTTCCCAGCAATGGCTTATTCAAGCTGACCCATAATAATCAGGGACAGGGACAGGGTTCATGACAGGGCACACTTTTAATTGCAATTAGCAACAGCATTCCTCTGTTCCACTGGTCTGTCTTCTGAGCAATTCTAGCCCGAGCTGGTACCAGGTAACCAATACAGCTAGCTGCTAAAGCGTGTTGTTTCAATGTTTGTGTGAACTGATAAGACATGATTTTAACATCGTTACATGCCAACCCTGCAGATGGCTTCATCAGCTAGGCATCAAATGTCTTTGTTAATTTTACTATGGACAGTGCTAGGTGGTATTACCTCTGAACAGTTTCCCCGAGAGGCTACTATTACTACTGGACTGACCCTCTACCTACTCAGATACAATCACACCTGCGTAAACATATCCTGTTTTACAATCTAGCTCCTCCCATACCCCAGTGGAACAGGTCGATAAAAAGACATATTGTGCCTCATCATTACTTAAGTTATGTATTTACGTGAAATTATTTGATGTTGTGAGCTCTCATTAATGAGAATGTAATTTTCCAAGCATCCAGTTGAGCACCATGTTCAAGGGTGGCAGACCGATTGACCAGCTAAGGCTGTCTGGGAACACTTTGTTATAGGCAGAGTGGTTGCAAAACAGTTGCCAGATGCAAGCTGTGTAATTTATATGATATTATTCATAATTTTTTTCTGCGTGGTGTACTTTTACTTCTACTTTTACTTTTGAAAAGTAGTTTTACTTTTTACTCAAGTACTTTTTTTTACAAAGTACTTTTACTGTTACTCAAGTTTTAGGTGAATTACTTTTACTTTTACTGAAGTACAAAATTAAAGTAATTCAGTCAACCCTGCTGCCACCCAGGGCAGTACAGATGATACTGTTCACATTCATAGCAACAGGTATCGTAACGTTGCTTCCCTGGCGAAGTAGTTTCTCCGAATGGCATGCGGGCATGCACATTTATCAGACCTTTGACGGGCGTCATGGTCCAGGCAGACAATCGTTCTTGGCTGGCTTCAACCTTTGGTGATACTGACTTGAAACGAACAAATGTAATCCCCGTTTGTGCTTTTGATAAACTCCCCTGCCTTAACAACAATGTATGTCATCTTCCTTATTATCCTGCTATGTAACATACAACATTGGTGATTGAAGAACTGGAACTATAAATATATCTATTCCATGAAGTAATGTTTGTCTCCGTATGTATGTATCCTCAGGTGTCCTCTGTTTAGCGTTTATGGGGTTGACACTTTGTAGGCGTTCCGTGGAACCCATAGGGTTGACACTTTACATAATGGCTAACTGTCCATAGCGGACATATTGCGCAGTCCTATCGGTGTCCGTTGTGGACAGATTTGACTGTATATATATATATATATATATATATATATATATATATATATATATATATATATGTATATATATACATATATATATATATATAAATATATAATATATATATATATATATATATATATATATATATATATATATATATATATATATATATATATATATATATATATATATATATATGTATATATATATATATATATATATATATATATATATATATATATAAAAATATATATATATATATATATATATATATATATATATATATATATATGTGTGTGTGTGTGTGTGTGTGTTGTGTGTGTGTTGTGTGTGGGTTTGTGTTTGTGGTCCTATGTCCTAGGACATATACATATATATATATATATATATATATATATATACCTGGTGGTAAGATGAAATTATTCCAAATGCAAATTGGGGTACTGCAAGGAGACACTATGACCGCGCTCCTTTTCATCATAGTCTTAGACTATGCCTCCAACCATTAATAAACCAAAACATCTGATGATGAACATAATGGATACAACTTGTGCGAAAACCTTGGAAGACACACGACTGGAAAAGGTGAAGGAATTCAAATACGTTGGAACAATAGCCCCTGACTCGACGAAGGACTTCAAGCTCAGGAAAGCCCAAGCCTGGACTGGCGAAAATTTCGAAGTCAGCGCTTGGTTGTGAAATTGGCCTATTCAAAGCTTGTGTTGAAAGTATCCAGCATTATGACCAGAATGAACGGACTCAATCGAAATAACACTACTTCTGATACTTAAACTACTATGTCAGATGTACATATTGGTTCATATTAAATTGGTCAGCATTTTATAATTTTTGGTGCTCTGCTCAAATGTCATCAGATGTCATTGGATGCTCCACGCCTTTCCTTGGAAGTTAGTTACTATATATATATATATATATATATATATATATATATATATATATATATATATATATATATATATATATATATATATATATATATATATATATATATATATGTGTGTGTGTGTGTTACAGTCAATCTGCGTAGTATATATATATATAATATATATATTATATATATTTATATATATATATATATAATATATATATACTTGTAAATAGATATAGTTGATGCATTATCATATGCGCTATGCAGGTATATATAAATATAATATATACATATATATATATATATATATATATATATATATATATATATATACACCTGCATAACGATACGTAGAGCGAAACTATCTTACAGTGTTTCGGTGCAGTTGAAGGTTTAGTTTACCTAACTATGTCCACACAGTGGTCACGATGCACAACGATTCGATCGTCCTTGTCTCATTAATGTGTCGCATCTGAACACGCGACATTTATTCTAATCACCAATGCGAGTATCAAGGTTACAGGGCAATGTGCCGTGCAGTGCTAATTGAATAGTGAACATAAACACTTACTTTGTCGATAAGCTAACACTCCAAGTCAATCAGTGTGCTGTTAATAGGTACATGGTTATGATACCTGTGTAGTATTTCGGTTATCTCGTTGCTGCTCGCGCTGCCTCGCCTAGAGAGAGAGGGGGGGAGGGAGGGAGGGATGGAGGGAGGGAGGGAGGGAGGGAGGGAGGGAGGGAGGGAGGGAGGGAGGGAGGGAGGGAGAGACTTGATTGGCTTTTGTTTCAAGTTGGCAATCTGAACATATCCCCAACTGAAGCTATATTACCTTTATCTGCATGCTATGTACACTTGCGAACGTACAAAACATTTGTTTAGAAATGCAGATTAAATCAAGTTGTCAGCTCCAAATGTTTACTTTAAACATATAGGCCTAATTGTGGAAGCCATGATTATCAATCACTTATCACCCACCTGTGGAAATTCTATTGTTTAGGCCTTCCCTCCAATTCGCACCTTAACAAGATTTAACAATTAATTGCCATCCCAAATGACAAGTTCCAGATGGCAAGTGGACAAGGAAGCCATTGGCTTATCGAGGGTCCAAAAATGTCTCATCTATGTGTAGCCCGCCCTTATCAAATATATATCAATTCTATTTTTAAACATATTCATACTACTAGCATTAAAACAATCATTTGGCAGTTTGTTTCATTCATTTATCACCCTCTGTGATAAAGAGTACTTTCTCATGTCCAACCTACACTGCTCCTTAACTAATGCTGCTTTGTGTCCTCTGGTTCTACTGCCTTCTTTAAGTTTGAAGAACATTTTCCTATCAATATCCTCATAACCGTTCCCTATTTTAAACACCTCTATTTGTTCTCCTCTAAGTCTCCTGGTCTCTAGTGTTGTCAAACCACATTGTAAAAAGCGACTTTCGTAACTAAGGTCTCTCAATTCTGGAATCATTTTAGTTGCTCTTCGTTGTATTCTTTCTAGCTTGTCTATGTCCTTTTTACGATAAGGCCTCCATGCTTGAATACAATATTCCAAATGTGGTCTAACTATTGCTTTGTACAGGGGTACAATTAGCTGTTTCTCCTTATACATGATAGTTCTTTTAATTAGCCCTAGAATGTGATTTCCTTTCGAAGCAGCAATCCCACATTGCTCTGAAACTTTCATGTCAGCACTATATGTTACCCCTAAGTCCTTTTCTTGTATGGTTCTACCTAGTACAGCATCCCCCATTTTTATATTCTTCCTCCATGTTTCCATGTCCTATGTGTATACATTTACACTTCCCAAAATTTATATTTGCCAATTTTCTGACCATTTAACTAATTTATCTAGATCATCCTGTAAACTTTGTTTATCTGTATCATTAGTAACCTTTCTGAATAATTTTGTGTCATCTACAAATTTGAGTACTTTGCTAGATATGTCATCCAAATCATTTATATATATTAAACACAGTATAGGGCCTAATACTGATCCCTGTGGTACCCCACTCAAAACCGATTTCCAGTTTGAAATCTCACCATCTACTATTACTCTCTGTCTTCTGTGTGTAAGCGACTTTTCTATCCAGTTGATTACATCAATATCTATACCATGGGCTTTTAGTTTAAGTAACAATCTTTGATGTGGCACTTTATCGAAAGCTTTCTGAAAATCTAAGTAGACAACATCCACTGGTGATCTGTCATCTACCTACTTTGTAATTTCTTCAACAAACATAAGAGATTGGTTAGACATGACCTTGCTTTTAGGAACCCATGTTGAGATGTATTTATTAATTTATGTTTCACAAGGAATTCCACCATGTGGTCTCTAATTAATGTTTCGAGTAATTTACATACAACGGATGTTAAACTCACTGGCCTGTAATTCTCTGGCTTGTTCCTCGATCCCTCTTAAACAGCGGCGTAATATTTGCTTCTTTCCATTCTGAAGGAACTATTCCTTCTTCTAGTGACTAGGGACTTTGAGATCCGTCTGGAATTATGTTTCCCCTATTGTTTTCCCGTGGTCCGACCTTATCTCGAACTTTCTGTTTACTCCTTACATAAGCATAGACACTCTTGCTGTCATTTTTTTTATATTACCTGCCAATTTTATTTCAAAAGTTCTTTCAGATTGTCTAATATCAGTTGTAGCTAGGTTAAGTGTCTCTTTGTAAGTTGCATAGTCTTCATCCTTTCTGGTACACCTATAAACCCTCCACATAGTTTGCTTAAACACTATTTTCTAATAGCTTCTTTTGACAAGTGTTTCTTTCTAGACCGTTTTCCTTGTTTTTTAAGGGAACAAATTTATCGATGATACTCTCAATTTCATATTTTAGAATATTCCAACATTCAATTGCGGTCTTATTCATCAGCATGTTATTCCAATCTAGCTTTGCTAAGTATTTTCTCATATCTTTATAGTTACCTTTGTGGAAGTTTCTCCTATAGGTTTTTTATGTTTACCTTCTGATTTTACATTGATGTCAAAATGTATTTGTTAGTGGTCACTGTTACCCAATGGTTCATGTACATTGTCCACTAATTATTTTTCTGATGATAAAACTATATCTAATACATTTTCTTCCCTGGTTGGTTTTAGCACGTGCTGAGTAAGGAAGCTATCCTGAATTAAAAATATAAATTGTTGATCCTCACCCCCTGTACTCTAGAGATTTCCATTGTATGTGTCCATGGTTAAAATCTCCCATTATGATACACTCCCCTTTACTAACTTCCTTTATAGCATTTTGTATTTTTGTGTTATCCTCTTCGTTTATGTTTGGACTTCGGTAAACTAATCCAATAGTTATTTTTTTATTTCCTGAAACTATTTTACACCAAACAGCTTCATCATAATCTGCTTTCCTTTCTAATTGTATTTCATAAGCCTGAATAGATTCTTTAACATATAAAATAACTCCCCCTCCCCTTCTTCCTATTCGATCTCTCCTAAACATTACGTATCCTGTCAATCCTAATTCAGCATATGTTATGTCTGTGTTGGCCCATGATTCGGCAATACCAATTATGCGAGGGTCAATATCTTCTACCATAACATGTTTAATTCGTTTTTCTTATTTACTATACTCCTAGCATGGATGTTTACTCGTCACGGCAAAGTCAGCTGATGTCAGTTCCGATAAGTAGGGCGAAACACTTGTAGCTGAAACTGTCTATTAGGCATGCGTCGTTTGTGATTGTTAGTTGTCGTAGTAGGCCTAATCCTGTAACAAACGGACCGACAGAGGATAAAAAGGAGAAGTTCCTGACTATTCTAACGTGTTTCGGTGCAGGTGTTGTTTTTGTTTACCTAACTATTTCCACACAGTGGTCACCCTACAGGCTACACTCTCCGCGCAACGATACTCTCTTTCCTGACTCTAATGATCTGCACTTCAAAAAGCTGATCGCGCCATGCGAATGTCAAGGTGACACGGCTACGTGCTGGACCTCACGCGTTGTTTGCATATTCATTGATTAATAAAAAAACGTGTATTTGGTGGTATATCTCGTTCGGTCACACACGCTGCCTCGACTAGTATAGCAACATTATCCTTACCATTAACATTAACCAACATGAAAGGCTACATCTTAAGTACAAGGACTCTTAGTATATGTTTGTGCTACTAAATCAATCACGCCACTGTAATGCCTTGCTTGCCACGATAGTGTCCAACAATACACTACTCGTCCAGGCCATTGTTGTGTAGAGTTTTGTTGTTCATTTGTTGTGTAGAGTTTCATTGTTCATTGTAGTTTGGTGGATACCAGCATGTCTTTCAGAGTCTTGTTCCTAGAGAAAGCTGCTGTCAATTTGGTAGTTCAGATTGCTGGATACGCGGATTGCAACAGTATATATGTGGCTTTGGCTAGATTAGCAATAGCCCGACTCAGATGAGAGAAGCGATTAACAAAAGGTACGATATAAAAGGAATTCTCTCTAACGTTAAGTCCAACAAGCTGTATAATTTGGAATCTAACGGTCCATTTTGATTAACAGTTGCACCTATGTTGTTTCAATGCAGCCACATCTGAAAATGGTCCTAATCTTTTGATGGTAATATGTAAATTAGAAAAGTTGTCTCTAACTTTATTGAAACGCTACATACATGCATGCATGCACGCACGCACGCACGCACGCACGCACGCACGCACGCACGCACGCACGCACGCACGCACGCACACACACACACACACACACACACAGAGACATACATACATACATACATACCTACCTACATACATACATACATACATACATACATACATACATACATACATACATACATATATGTACACAAACACACACGTACGTACCCAAGCACGCACGGACGCACGCACGCACGAACACACATACAAATGTGTCTCGGATTGCATATATATATATATATATATATATATATATATATATATATATATATATATATATATATATATATGCAGATGTCGACATTGGTAACCAATCAGTCTTAAATAGTCATTCGTATGTTTCCAGATTGTGATCTTGACAACGGCTATGTTGGCGAGCCTCTGCATTAGCGCCGGAAACAAAAAGTCTTCAGGTGTCCATTCGTACCGCATGTGCATGAGTCGCTGCTATGCAACATACTTAACGTGCTCGAGTATGTGCGGTGGTCGCCGGGCATACAGGCCAGCTAAATGTGCGGTGATCGCCGGGCATACAGGCCAGGTAAATGCCAGAGAGAACTGGAGAAATGTAACGAGAAATGCAAGAAGATGCTTCCACCTAACTCGGACGTGCAGCAATGGTAGCTGCTGGTGTTTTGTTGATGCTTGTTTTGACAATTTATTATTATTTTCACAAAGGACCAAATCCAACCACCAAATTGACGGAAACCGGGGAACCACATTACTTAGATCAGCACATAATTGAGGATTAATTGGGATTTTGTCAATTAAATTACATTTAATTAACCGTTTTGGGCAAAATTAATTAATTAAGTTAAATTAAACTAGCTTTTCTGTTATAAAATAAATAATTGAATGTAATTAACTTAATTGAGTTAATTCAATTAACAAATTAAAAATAACCCTCGCCTAACATACATACATACGTAAATACATACATACATCCATACATACATACATACATATATATACATACATACGTACGTACGTACGTACGTACGTACATACATACATATATACATACGTACGTACGTACATACATACATACGTACGTACGTACGTACGTACGTACGTACGTACATACATACATACATACATACATACATACATACATACATACATACATACATACATACATACATGTATGCATAAAGGTGACACCGGCTGCATGTTTGCAGACGCCGACCTTTAGGAGAGGGAGAGGGAGAGAGAGAGGATAGGGAGAGGGAGAGGGAGAGGGAGAGAGAAGGGATAGGGAGAGGGAGAGGGTGAGAGAGGGGATAGGGAGAGGGAGAGGGAGAGAGAGAGGGGAGAGGGAGAGGGAGAGAGAGGGGGTAGGGAGAGGGAGAGGGAGAGAGAGGGGATAGGGAGAGAGAGAGAGGGAGAGAGAGAGAATAGGGGCAGGGAGAGGGAGAGAGAGAGGGGGGTAGGGAGAGGGAGTCGACATTTGGTAACCAACCACCTTCTTAAATAGCCATTCGTATGTTTTCAGATTGCGATCTTCTTGACGACGGCCCTGTTGACGAGGCTTTGTTTTAGCGCCAGAGACAGAACGTCTTCAGGTCCCTCTGTGTACAGACGGTGCTTCAGTTACTGCTATACAACATACTTAAAGTGCAAGAAGACGTGTGGTTCCCGGGGACACAGGCGAGCTAAATGCAAGACGGATCTTGACAAATGTAACGAGGAATGCGAGAAGATCGTTCCACCTAATTCTGACGTGCAGCAATGGCAGCTGCTTGTGTTTAAAAAAAATATGTGTGACTCTTGAAGTAAAAAATATTTGGAGAAGCTGATTGTTCTGAATTTATTTTAGTCAAAAATGCAGAAACTGCTGTGCCAAGAGCAGAATATCCAAGAGCACATTTCTTTGTTGGTGCCTGTTAATTCCTAACCAAACACAGCGCCAGACATAAGGTCCTGTTTTGTTAGTTACACGAATACAGTCATCATCAATTACAGTCAGTCATTCTTTATTTAATGTTCAAACCCTACCGTTTGTATTAATAAAGAGTGAGTTAACTAAATATAGCGCTTTTGGGCATTTTGGTTAGCTGTTTTAATGGTATAAAGTCGCTGGGCAATAAACAGTAAAAATATTTAGTCAGGTTATCATACAAGATTTAACAAGATTTGCCATCCAAGCCAAAGGCCCAGATGGCAAGTGGACAAGGAAGCCATTGGCTTATCGAGAGTCCAACAATGTTCATCTACTTATAGCCCGCCCTCCTGAGATATGTGTCAACCTTGTTTTTAAACATATTCACGCTGCTAGCAGTTACACAATCTGTAGACAATTTGTTCCATTCATTTATTGTCCTCTGTGAGAACGAGTGCTTCCTGATGTCCAATCTACATTGATCCTTTACTAATTTTACCTCATGTCCTCTAGTTCTGCTATCCTTCTTGAGTGAGAAAAACATATTTCTATCAATATTTTCATACCCATTCAATATCTTAAAAACTTCAATCTGATCTCCTCTTAACCTCCTTGTCTCTAGAGTTGTTAAACCACATTCTTTCAGGCGTTCTTCATAACTAAGGTCTCTCAGTTCTGGAATCATTTTAGTTGCTCTCCTTTGTATGCGTTCAAGCGTATCTATATCCTTCTTACGATATGGTCTCCATGCTTGTATACAGTATTCTAAATGAGGTCTAACTATTGCTTTATAAAGAGGTATAATTAACTTTTTTCCCTTGTATGTTATGCTTCTTCTAATCAATCCAAGAATTTGATTACCCTTTGAAGCTGCAATACCACACTGCTCTGAAACTTTCACATCAGCGCTTATTGTAACTCCTAAGTCCTTTTCTTTTACAGTAGTACCCAGAACAGTATCTCCCATTTTATAGTTTACATTCAAGTTCCTATGTCCTGTATGTAGGCATTTACATTTCCCAAAATTGAACAACATCTGCCATTTCTCAGACCATTTCACTAATCTGTCTAGATCGTTTTGTAAATGTTGTTTATCACCATCAGTATTAACCTTTCTAAACAGTTTTGTGTCATCCGCAAATTTCAGTACGTTACTTGTTATACTGTCGTCCAAGTCATTGATATAAATTAAGAATAATATAGGTCCTAATACTGATCCTTGAGGTACCCCACTCAAAACCGATTTCCAATTTGAAACTTCTCCATCTACTACAACTCGTTGTCTTCTGTCAGTCAGCCATTGTTCTATCCAGTCAGTTATACTATCCCCGATACCATGGGCTTTTAATTTAAGTAGTAATCTTTGATGTGGCACTTTGTCAAAAGCTTTCTGAAAATCTAAGTAGATAATATCTACTGGCGATCCCACGTCTATCCACTTAGTGATTTCTTCCAAAAAACATAACATATTTGTTAAGCATGACCTCGCTTTAAGGAATCCATGTTGAGATGAATTTATTAATTTATGCTTAACGAGGAATTCCACCATATGGTCTTTAATTAACCTTTCTAATAATTTACAAATCACTGACGTTAAACTCACTGGTCTGTAATTCTCTGACTTATTTCTCGAACCCTTTTTAAATAATGGTATGATGTTTGCTTCTTTCCATTCAAACGGAACAACTCCCTCTTTTAATGACAAGTTGAATACTCTTGCAAGTGGTATACTGATTTGTTCTACTGTTTCCATTAGTAATTTTGGAGGAATCCCATCCACTCCCGGTGATTTGTTATCCTTCATTGCCTTTATTTGCTTAGCTACCAATTCTGGAGTTACAACTAACGGACCTAAATAGTCAGATTTAGCCCCCTGAAATTTTGCATCAGCAACTGGTAATGAACTAATATCTTCTTTGGTAAACACTGAACTGAAGTAACCATTTAGGTCTTCCGCCATTAAAAACCCCTGTGATATTATATTTCCAGCACTGTCTTTTAGAGGTCCAACCTTGTCTTGTACGTTTTGTTTACTCCTGACATATGCATAAAAACTCTTGCTGTCATTTTTTATGTTACATGCTAGTTTTTGCTCATAGCTTCTTTTAGATTGTCTGATTTCAGTTGTAGCTGCATTAAGTGCCTCTTTGTATGTTGCGTAGTCTTCGTCCTTTCTGGTACGCCTATAAACCCTCCACATAGTTTGTTTTAGCATTATTTTTCTAATAGCCTCTTTTGACAAGTGTTTCTTTCTACACCGTTTTCCTTGTTTTTGGAAGGGAACAAATTTATCGATGATACTCTCAATTTCATATTTTAGAATATTCCAACATTCAATTGCGGTCTTATTCATCAGCATGTTATTCCAATCTAGCTTTGCTAAGTATTTTCTCATATCTTTGTAGTTACCTTTGTGGAAGTTTCTCTTGTACGTTTTCTTATTTTTACTTTCTGATTTTACATTGATGTCAAAATGTATTTGATTATGGTCACTATTACCCAATGGTTCAAATATTTTTACATTGTCCACTAATTCTTTTTGTGATGACAAAACTATATCTAATACATTTTCTCCCCTGGTTGGTTCTAGTACGTGCTGAGTAAGAAAGCTATCCTGGATTAAAAATAGAAATTGTTGGTCCTCAATCCCTGTGCTCTCTAGAGAATTCCATTGTATGTGTCCATGGTTAAAATCTCCCATTATGATACATTCCCCTTTACTAACTTCCTTTATAGCGTTTTTATTTTTGTGTTGTCCTCTTCGTTTATGTTTGGACTTCGGTAAACTAATCCAATAGTTAATTTTGAATTTCCTGAAACAATTTTGCACCAAACAGCTTCATCGCAATCTGCTTCCCTTTCTAGTTTTATTTCATAAGCCTGAATAGATTCTTTAACATATAAAATAACTCCCCCGCCCCTTCTTCCTATTCGATCTTTCCTAAACATTACATATCCTGTCAGTCCTAATTCAGCATCTGTTATATCTATGTTGGCCCATGATTCAGTTATACCAATTATGTGAGGGTCAATATATTCTACCATAATGTTTAATTCGTTTTTCTTATTTACTATGCTCCTTGCATTTAAACATACGCATCTATAACCTTTTTCAGAGATGTTTTTCGGATGATTTGATATTGGTTTATCTGTGCTAGTGGCCTCTTGTTCTGCTTGAGACACCTCTAGGTAACCCCCTGCACTTCTAGTTTAAAGAATGTTTACTTCCAAAACTATTTGTCATTGTACCCAAGTCACTATCTACTGCTGCTGAAAGTTTGTCCGCGAATACTGCCGCCCCCTTTCCATTTAAATGAAGCCCATCCTTCATGTACATACCATACGATCCAATTAAGGTCAAACAAATTTCAAATCAGTTTGTAATACAACATATAGATACTCATCTTGTAATTGGAAAGTTTGAAATGAATAACACTTAAGTAAGAAGCTTGTACTGCAATACTCAAAGCAGTTAAGTACATCTACATCACATTTCATAAATGGTTACAAATAATATAAGAACATCAATCAGGTATAATTTCGTATGATATTACGCTATTATGGTAACCATTTCATGTCATTAATACATATATTTGGCATAACTTTCCGACAACTGTCTTCTAAAAATTAATACATAAATTAAAATGTTTGAACGATCGAATATGTTCCATAGGCAATCAACGACACAGCCCTTCTATTAGCTAAACTCAGGGTTTTTTTTAAAAACTTTTAACTGTACCCCGGGTGAAAAGATTTAGTTGCTGCGCCCGATTTCGTCGCGGAAGAGCGATATCGCGGTGACTAGCCTCTCGAGGGGAGGGTGTGGGTGGGAGGACGCCCCCTAGTACAGGGGACCGGGGGCACCCGTGTTGGTTTTATATATTAAAATTCTACACGATAATTTCTACAATATATATATATATATATATATATATATATATATATATATATATATATATATAATTATATATATATATATATATATATATATATATATATATATAATATCAAGCACATCCACCGCATTGACAGGCTTGAGTTTGCGTGTAATGTGCGGGTTCAAAAATACGACTTTAGCGAACTTCTAGGTAGAGTAGATGGCAGAATATCCGGTCTTATCAAAACGGCCAGTTAGGTTTGTAATACTTTCACCCATGACGTACCTTTGCGAGACCCTCTTCTCGAAACACACAACCATCAAGACCAAGTACTTCAACAGACTAAACGTAGAAGCAAACTTGAGATTAAAGCTCTTAGTGTTCCTGCCATCATAGAAACATGTGATGAAAAACAGGCATATCCATCCTATTGACATGTCAGAGTTCGCGTGTAATGTTCGGTTTTAGATGTCAAAGCAATCAATTACATAACGAGTGTTTCATTTGTATTCTTTTTCAAGCGATCAAAACTATAGTTATTTATATATTAAATTTGTGAAATTTTGTTGTCCGTCATTACAGGATTTGTATGGCTTATCCCCTGGTGGACCATCACGTGCGGGCCTACATGATTAGGATACTTTGATTACTCGATTAAAGAGGTGAACGATTTCAAATACCTACGTTTCTGGATACGATCACTGAAAAAACTAAACCGAATCGTATGATCCGTGTGTGGATGTCCCAAAAGATAAATGGGAGGTGGGATTGGTGGGAGGTGGCCTCTCAAAATTGGTGGGAAGTAGGAGATTAGCCCCAAAACCCGCCCCATGCCTCCGTGAATTTCCACCAGCGCTGGAGTCGATGCGTTCTTAAAAGTATTACTACAGTAAAATTAGTGGTGTTTCCCTGTCCTGTTAAGTGCAGCTGTTCTTGGATACCTGGATTACATCGCATGTAAGACTTAGGCATGTCTTCTTTCAAATAACGTATACAACTGATAAGTAGCATATTCACTAATAGAGGCCATTCTATCCGTGTCTATACTTGTGGACTCGGCTGACGCCAGCATCTATAAATACCTGAACTAACGATACACAGTACAGAAAACGCATTGCTGAAACAGACTGTTACGAAAGTGTCGTTTGTGATTGGTGGACGCCGTAGTTTGCCTACCCCTGTACCTAGCGGACCGACAGAGGTTGCACTTGAGAATGGCAAATTTAATAATCACGTCATGCGAATGTCAAGGTTTCACGGCTACCTGTTGGACCCCACCTGTTGTTTCCGTTGTATATATCCTTCGGTCATATGTGCTGCCTCGACTAGTATTGCATCAGTCACCGTACGAAGCACGCGTTTTCACGAAGGTTGCAAGAGAGAGAGACACAACCAACATGAAAGCCTACATCGTAAGTACAAGGACTGTTAGAATTTATTTGAATTACTAAATCAATCACGCCTCCGTGTGGCGTTGTTAGACACGATGGCCTCCGACAATGCCCTGCTCGTCCAGGCCGTTGTTGTGTAAAGTTTCATTGTTCGCTGTAGTTTGGTGGATACCAGCATGTCTTTTAGTGTCTTGTTCCTAGAGAAAGCTTTGGGAGTGCAGATTGCTGGATACGCGGTTTGCAATAGTTTATACGTGGCTTTTGCTAGATTAGCAGTCGCCCGACCCTGGTGAGAGAAGTGAATCACAAATGGTATGATTTCAGTGGAATCCTATCCAACATTAAAGGGAATAACAACAAGGCATTAGCAAACATGTTTTTTCTGTGTGTACACAAAGTTTAATATTGTACGTACTATATGCCTAAATAAAAAAGTAGGAACGATTTATTTGTACGTAAAATTAGATGTTTAATGCGCCTAACTCACAAAGCACGCGTAAAATTCGAAATTAATGAGATGAACGATCACGTGGTTTTATGACGTCAATGATGATATGGGTTTACATTCAGTCAGTGATTTCTATGCAATGCTTCAGCATAGTTTCATTCGCGTTACTATAGCGAGTGATGGCGATGTAAATCTTCAAGAACAAAAAGTGTAATGTACCGATTTCGAATCGCTAGCGCCAAGTGATGCTGGGGAATCATCTTCGAATTCGGCTCTTTCGGAGCAGTTTAGCGAAGCCAGTAGCCTTTGTCTTCGAACTGATTTACTTTCTGACCGAACCATGAAAATGACCACATAGAGCTGCCAAACTTCTCCTCATATATCTACCATACGCGTACACGTGTGACGTGGTCAAACACTAGTCTTACTTCCATATAACCAGGGGTCGAAATTAAGAAATTTAACCCACTCGCCAAGGGGATTAGTAGCCTTAATATGTTACTCATCCCATAAAAAATCACTAGTCCCCATTTTTGGTGGACATCGTCAAAATGCGACCTTTTTTATGCATCTTCATCCATCTCCGACTCATCAGTCATCATCAATGTCAGTGATGATGTTGACGGGTAAAAGTTAGTACTGTGTACTATATTTGTACCCGTGTGCACGGATTTTCGACTACGTTGCAATGAGTAGTGGCTGCTCGCTTACGAAATCGGATATATCGGGAACGAAGATTAAACGTTTTATTTTTCGATAAAATGTGTTACGTTCATGTACGTACGCCTAATTCAAATTGCTTGCATTTATATTGTTACAAAACGAGTGGAAAATAGCTACTCGCCCGGGGGACTAGTGCAGGCCAAAGGTTACTCATCCCCAGGAATTTCTACTCGCCTCGGGCGAGGGGGCGAGCGTTAAGTTCGATCCCTGCATATAACGGTCATTCTCAAAAATGGGGAATATCGTTGTTATAGCCAATCTATCGACTATAATTCCAATCAGACATATTCAAAATCCGTTTGATCACGTGTCAGGTAGTGTTATAACGCAACTTACCAAGCGATAGCCAGATAAACAAAATCAATAATTTTAGTTAATTGGGCATGACAAATATTGCTGACCTGCTGAGTTATCCTGTTATTTTCCAGATGACGCGTAGCACAAGTGACTTTATGATTCGCATGTCGTTAATAACAACACCATATCCTTCAGACACACATTAACACCAGTCCTGCAAGTCAATTGTGGAAGCATCGTCATACGTTTAAATAAGTGTTCTGATATGTTTCCATGTCGTCACTTTCATGGAGAATCACATTTTGTAATATTAAAAACGTTGCACCTCGACGCCGTCAGTTTTACTGTGGTTCGCCTTACTTTGCCATGTCGTCACGGCAATCAAATATATTACTTTATTAAGATATATTAACACTTTATGTTTTCCCAAGAGAAAGTGCGGGCGCGTAGCAGTTTAAAAGTTCCAATCAGGCGATGATATAGGTTAGATTCGCTTAAGACTCTTTCTCGAGTAACATTTTCCGTGTCGTCACGTTCCATGTCGTCACGTTCCATGTCGTCACCGCGGGTTTCGTGACGACATGGAATGTTCCACGTCGTCACGTGTGATATGTTTGTGATGATATGGATGGACATATCGATCAATAATAATAAAACATATTACTTACTCAACAAATCTAAGCTATACATATACTACATAAATAGGGCCTAACTGTATGTTACGCTTTGCCTTTGGGGAACCAGAGCAATGATTGATGCGGAAAGACAACAAAATCGGCGAGATAAATTAAAAGCTGATCCAGTACGTATGACACTGGAAAACATTAAAAGACAAGAATGACATGCGTTGAGAAAAGCGTTTTCCGGTGACATGATACCACGAGAACTAAGACGTCAGCACACAAAAAAATGGAGAGGATACAAAGCCAAGAAGTCATCAAAACGAGTACATATGATGATGATGCCGACGATGTAACTTCGACTCCTGTTCGAAAAACGAAAGCGATGACCGGACGGAATGCGCGTAGACGCCAAACGAGAATGTACACGAAGACGATCAAATCTCTTGAACAAACTGAGATGCGAGTGTAACCGCTCACAGTTGTATCGGATACGCCTGTCTCGGTGTTTCACTCAAGGAAGAACGTTGTAGTCCAACAACAACCTAAGAAGAAGCGCCTCATCTTGCAGGCGGTTGTGATGACAGACATCCGGCGACGATACAACGAGGCGCGGACCAATCGCGAGAAGAACGCTTATGTTAGCCTCTGCTCTGCCGCAGACCACGAAGGTGTACCAGGTCATGACTGACTAACACCATTATATGTGTGTCACCTATTCTATGTGTGTCACCCATTCTATGTGTGTCACCCATTCTATGTGTGTCACCCATTCTATGTGTGTCACCCATTCTATGTGTGTCACCCATTCTATGTGCGTCACCCATTCTATGTGCGTCACCCATTCTATGTGTGTCACCCATTCTATGTGTGTCACCCATTCTATGTGTGTCACCCATTCTATGTGTGCCACCCATTCTATGTGTGTCACCCATTCTATGTGTGTCACCCATTATGTGTGTGTCACCCATTCTATGTGTGTCACCCATCCTGTGTGTGTCACCCATTCTGTGTGTGTCACCCATTCTGTGTGTGTCACCCATTCTATGTGTGTCACTCATTCTATGTGTGTCACCCATTCTATGTGTGTCACCCATTCTATGTGTGTCACCCATTCTGTGTGTGTCACCCATTCTGTGTGTGTCACCCATTCTATGTGTGTCACCCATTCTGTGTGTGTCACCCATTCTATGTGTGTCACCCATTCTATGTGTGCCACCCATTCTATGTGTGTCACCCATTCTATGTGTGTCACCCATTCTATGTGTGTCACCCATTCTGTGTGTGTCACCCATTATGTGTGTGTCACCCATTCTGTGTGTGTCACCCATTCTGTGTGTGTCACCCATTCTATGTGTGTCACCCATTCTATGTGTGTCACCCATTCTGTGTGTGCCACCCATTCTGTGTGTGTCACCCATTCTGTGTGTGTCACCCATTCTATGTGTGTCACCCATTCTATGTGTGTCACCCATTCTATGTGTGTCACCCATTCTATGTGTGTCACCCATTCTATGTGTGTCACCCATTCTATGTGTGTCACCCATTCGAAATCGACAAACAACAGTCATACCAATCATACTACGCCAATGTTCTGAGTGAATCGCGTGCATGTGGTTCGTATGTCCAGTCGCGTGGTGTCTGTGTGAAGTTTGGAAAGAGTCCGCGATATCCATTTGCTCGCGAACGACCTTTCTCTCCAGCGACAGGCTAACATCGAAGTTGATGCCAACTGATGTGAGTGAGAATACATCGTGTCTCACCCCTGTGTCAGTGTCTGCAGATGGAAACTGTTTGCCTCGTAGTGGAAGCGTCCTCGCCTTTCGTCAAGAAAACTTCGCGGATGAAATCCATGCATGGTTAGTTACTGGGATGGTGTTGAATGAAGACTATTATCTGAAAGGCTAATTCCTTCCGACAAGGGGGCGAGTTCGGCGACAAGGCTGCAGAGAGATTACCAATAAGCTATGCCATGTACAGCGACCGGTACGACCCGTCAGCCAATGTGAAACTAACGCCAGAGACCATTGCGGATATTTACCACCGGGACGAGGTGAATTCATGGGCATCTGGCAAGTACATGCGAAGTCCAGCATATTTGGTGCTGAACAGACGTCCATCTATCCACAGAAAGGTTACCCAGAGATCAGGCAACACCTGTACCGATCGGATACGTTGTGCACAAACATATGCGAACTACGTCGCTCCGAATAACTTTGTGCCATTGGTGTACCATGAGGAAGAGGTTGCTGATCAATCACTTTGTGCCATTGGTATACCATGAGCAAGAGGTTGCTGATCAATCACTTTGTGCCATTGGTATACCATGAGCAAGAGGTTGCTGATCAATCACTTTGTGCCATTGGTGTACCGTGAGCAAGATGTTGCTGATCAATCACCTTGTGCCATTGGTATACCATGAGCAAGATGTTGCTGATCAATCACTTTGTGCCATTGGTGTACCATGAGCAAGAGGTTGCTGATCAATCACTTTGTGCCATTGGTGTACCATGAGCAAGAGGTTGCTGATCAATTACTTTGTGCCATTGGTATACCATGAGCAAGAGGTTGCTGATCAATCACTTTGTGCCATTGGTATACCATGAGCAAGAGGTTGCTGATCAATCACTTTGTGCCATTGGTGTACCATGAGCAAGAGGTTGCTGATCAATCACTTTGTGCCATTGGTGTACTATGAGCAAGAGGTTCCTGATCAATCACTTTGTGCCATTGGTATACCATGAGCAAGAGGTTGCTGATCAATCACTTTGTGCCGTTGGTATACCATGAGCAAGAGGTTGCTGATCAATCACTTTGTGCCATTGGTGTACCTTGAGCAAGATGTTGCTGATCAATCACTTTGTGCCATTGGTATACCATGAGCAAGAGGTTGCTGATCAATCACTTTGTGCCATTTGTGTACCATGAGCAAGAGGTTGCTGATCAATCACTTTGTGCCATTGGTATACCATGAGCAAGAGGTTGCTGATCAATCACTTTGTGCCATTGGTGTACCATGAGCAAGAGGTTGCTGATCAATCACTTTGTGCCATTGGTGTACCATGAGCAAGAGGTTGCTGATCAATCACTTTGTGCCATTGGTGTACCATGAGCAAGAGGTTGCTAATCAATCACTTTGTGCCATTGGTGTACCATGAGCAAGGGGTTGCTGATCTGCCTGCACTCACTGTGGACTATAATAATAAGTGTGTCGTCGTCAACTATGAGGGGCGTGCATATCCCGGCGTCGTGTTGATAGATGACGCAGGTGATGTTGAGGTGCGGTGCATACATCGAATAGGAAACCATCGATTCTTCTGGCCTCACCATCAAGACATATGTTGGCATGACAAGGACAATGTACTCGCAGTGATGCCACCCGTCACTGCCGTCACGGCGCGCTAAATGGAAGTGGATGTCCACAACATATGGTCTGCTATTTGTGAGAAGCTGGCAGATTAGATAGAAATCACGGTGTTATCTTTGATAATCAAGGTACATGTTCCCAAAGTAACGATACCTGTTTGCTAATATGTGGCATACGGCATATAATAGTTATTATGTAGGTAGACTGTCTTCACACAGGATTACTGTTTCAGTATTGGTTCTTATTTCCTGTCGTCACTCTCCGTTCCATGTCGTCACAGCACATTCCATGTCGTCACACACTATGCAAATTTATTTTAAATCAATGTTTACAAATCAATATGAATATATTGTAGTGGTGTATAATGTTTACATGTAATTTAATCATGACGTGTGTTTTTCATGAGTGATATTGCTGAACTTTGTTTTCAAAGACAATTGAAACTGTCTGTAATATGTCAATATTATGATTCTGCCTGTACAATTTGGTCAGGAAAGTAATTATGCATAATCATTTGTTAATATATCACAATACATATGTTCACACAAGTTTAGGTACATATAAGTAATTATGATCGCTAAATTGAATTTCAAAGAGATTTTGTAACAGTGACGACATGGAACATTTGTGCTGTTTCAGCAAGGACATATAGGTGTGAAATTGATCATATTTGGCTTGTTTATGTACTAATATGTGGACACTGCTTCATTTTAACTAACCAAAATGTATGTCATTATCATGATGTCTAAATAAATAAAAAAATATTATATGAAGAAAAAAGAAAATGAATGACCGATAAAATTCAAAATAAACAAATCACTTGTCGTCATCGCCTATGCATTGCTTCGCGGAGCTAGGTGTAGATATAGCTAGCTTTTTTTTATTTGTTATCGTTACATGGGAGTAAGAGTAATGTTTGACCACGTAGCATGTGTATATGTGTGGTTAGGTCAGAAAGTAAACATCACAATAGTAGGAGTAACGCTGGTGATTTCGGCCCTCGGTTAATTCGGCCCAACTGCCATGTTATTTCGGCTTGGTGATTTCGGTGACTGATGTGACACATAATATCTACTCAGTTCTAGCTAGTAATGGATTAAGTGAGCAGATGTGAATAAAAGACCATACTTCACATTCAAAATGATCTGACGAAAAACACTGTATAGATCAAAGACCATATGCAGGTGGCGTCGTTGTATCCACAATAAAATAATCGCTTATCAGTGCCATTGCTCTGTATTTTATTTATTTTTTTAATCTGGGGATAATTTCCCCTGATGAGGAGAAACGCATGAAAATCTGAAATATAGAAACAAAACGTCTAACTATAATCGAGATAGCGTATGTTTGTATGTGTTTGTATGTGTTTGTATGTGTTTGTATGTGTTTGTATGTGTTTGTATGTGTTTGTATGTGTTTTGTATGTGTTTGTATGTGTTTGTATGTGTTTGTACGTGGTTATGTTCACGTTTTCCTCCTAGACGGCTTGCACCTCGGGCGCCAAACTTTCAGGGATTAATCTACGACCTCACGAATGAAACGTAACGCCTTTATTTTTCGAAATACCCCGTATATCAAGGGTTGTTAGTGGTTTTTATGGTAAATCAAATGTTCGCTACGTAAAACGTTAACTTCCAACAATCGCAGAAACCACGCGCGCGGGCGGCCAATACTTCGGTACGTAAACCGTTTGAAAGTACGTAGCGCCATCTGGGAGGTTTATATTAATCATAGTAGATTTAACAAGATCTAACAAGATTGCCATCCCAAATAACAAGTTCCAGATGGCAAGTGGAACAGGAAGCCATTGGCTTATCGAGAGTCCAAAAAGATTCTCATTTATGTGTAGCCCGCGCTTATCAAATATCTGTCAATTCTATTTTTAATCATATTCACACTACTAGCATTAACACAATCATTTGGCAGTTTGTTCCATTCATTTATCATCCTCTATGAGAAAGAGTACTTTCTCGTGTCTAACCTACACTGCTCCTTAACTAATGCTGCTTTGTGTCCTGGTTCTACTGCCTTCTTTAAGTTTTTAAGTAAATAGCACGAACCCACGTATTTGCCCAATTTCGCAATAAAAATATATTCTACTGTTCTGCAACCAACATAAGTATCCATGGGTCTAAATTCACGCGATCTTCGACAGTTTAAACATGCAACGAGTATTGCATCACGTGCGAGATGCGGCTGTTTATGGTAATACGTTTGACGTCCCCTTAAACAATTTCGAGCGTATTGATGGTTGGGGACGGGCATTTTTGTTAGTTATGATTTTGGTGTAATACATTATATATTATATGATATGAATTTTAAGGATACAACGAATGGTATCAGTTGTAACGATCGTCTCGTTTACTGCGAGTTAAAATGGAACAAATACAGCGTAGTATTTTATGCGAAAAAAAGGAAAAACCTGTAAAAGCAGTTACAAAGTAACAATTTCGGGTTAATGTGGAACTAAATCAATTAACAAATGAGAGAATACATAGTATGCTTTATTCACCAACCAACCAGGCTTAAAGAACCATTCGTATGTTTCCAGATTGTGATCTTCTTGACGACGACCGTGTTGACGAGGCTGTGTTTCAGCGCGAAAGACAGAGGGCCTCCACCTGTCGCTTTGTACAGACGATGCTTGAAAGTCTGCAAGAAAGTGATGTTCAAGTGCATGAAAAAATGTGACCTGCGTCCATACAGGCGGTCTCAATGCCAGAAAGATTGGAAGAAATGCAACGAAGAATGCAAGAAGGTGCTTCCACCTAAAATAGACGTGCCACAGTAGAAGCTTTTACAAAGGTGTTCGTGTTCGTCACAATTAAAACAATAACAACATATTTGGAGAGTCTCGGTGTACTTAATTTCCTTTATTCAAAACCACTGAAACGGATGTGCCAAGGATACAATATCATCAATATATCAAGACTAAGTCATTCAACAGATTAAACGTACAAACACTGGCGACTTGTTCGTGTCATTGCAGAAATCATGTGAAGAAAAACAGACAGATCCATCCCATTCACATGTCAGAGTTCGCGTGTAATGTTCGTTTTTAGATGTCAGCACAATCAATGACGTAACGAGTGCTTCATTTGTATTTTTTTCAAGCTATCAAATCTATTGTTATTTATATATTAAATTTGTGAAATTTTTATGTCCGACATTACAGGATTTGTATAGCGTATCCCCTGGTGAACCACCGCGTGCAGCAAGGGTAAACGTACCACAGATTGAACATTCCTGATATACGCGAATAAGACACTTTGATAACTCGATTAAAGAGGTGAACGATTTCAAATAACTACGTTGCTGGATACGATCACTGGAAACTTCACCATCCGGAGAGCGATGGTTTTTGATGTAGTGAACCGTATGATTCTTGTGTGGATGTCCCAAGTGAAGGTCAGGATCTCGAAGACAAAACAAAGACCATCTGTCTATATGGCGCTGCGTCATGTCTACCGCTCCAGCTGCCTGGGGATCATACACACTGGAGAACACACGAAACAAAGACCATCTGTCTATATGGCGCTGTGTCATGTCTACCGCTCCAGCTGCCTGGGGATCATACACACTGGAGAACACACGAAACAAAGACCATCTGTCTATATGGCGCTGTGTCATGTCTACCGCTCCAGCTGCCTGGGGATCATACACACTGGAGAACACACGAAACAAAGACCATCTGTCTATATGGCGCTGCGTCATGTCTACCGCTCCAGCTGCCTGGGGATCATACACACTGGAGAACAAGAAACCGACACTCATATGATGACCAGCCAGTTTCTGTCTTATTTCTGTGGCCAGACAGAGGGTTAATGTTTCATGGCCAGGGGACCAGACGGATCTTCGTCGGCACAGTACGGCATACTCTGGGACAGTTGTCGGTGGAAGCAATGAAACAATAGACAGTCTCAGCTTGACATCCCAATGTATATCAACAATGAGTGTATTCGAACGTAGCGGTAATGCAGTTTCAGCTATAAAAGCGTATTCACTAATGGAGGCCATTCTGTCCGTGTCTACGTATGCGTATCTCGGCTCGACACTTATGGACCTGTTACCGGCAAATTCAGCTGATGTCAGTTCCGATAAGTAGAGCGACACACGTGTAGCTGTCTATTAGGTATGTGTCGTTTGTGATTGTTGGTCGTAGTAGGCATAATGCTGTACCAATCTGACCGACAGAGGATAAAAAGGAGAAGTTCCAAACTATTATACACTGTTTCGGTGCAAGTTTAGTTTACCTAAGTATGTCCATATAGTGGTCTATCTGCAGGCTACGCTCTTCGCACAAAGAATCTCTCTTTCCTGACTCTTTAAAGATTTCCACTTCAAACAGTTAATCACGCCATGCGAATGTCAAGGTGACACGGCTACGTGCTGGATCCCACGTGTTGTTTGTATAGTCATTGATAATAAAAAAAAGTATGCTTGTTGGTATATCTCGTTCGGCCACACACGCTGCCTCGACTAATATAGCAGCATTAACCTTAACCTCGAATAGTATTGCAACAGTCACCGTACGAAGCACACGGTTTCACGAGGGTTGCAAGAGACACCCAACCAACATGAAAAGCTACATCGTAAGTACAAGGACTGTTAATATATGTTTGTGTTACTAAATAAATCACGCCTCTGTATGGCTTTGTTAAACACGATGGTGTCCAGCAATACTTGCTCGTCCAGGCCATTGTTGTGAAGAGTTTAATTATTCTTTGTAATTTGGTGGACACCAGCATGTCTTTCAGATTCTTGTTCATAGAGGAAGTTGTTGTCAATTGGATAGTGCACATTTCTGGACACGCTGTTTGCAATAGTTTATACGTGTCTTTTGCTAGATTGGCAATTGTGGTGGTACGTTTCTTTGGCTAGATTGGCAATAGTTTATACGTGTCTTTGGCTAGATTGGCAATAGTTTATACGTGTCTTTGGCTAGATTGGCAGTAGTTTATACGTGTCTTTGGCTAGATTGGCAGTAGTTTATACGTGTCTTTGGCTAGATTGGCAGTAGTTTATACGTGTCTTTGGCTAGATTGGCAATAGTTTATACGTGTCTTTGGCTATATTGGCAATAGTTTATACGTGTCTTTGGCTAGATTGGCAGTAGTTTATACGTGTCTTTGGCTAGATTGGCAGTATTTTTTATACGTGTCTTTGGCTAGATTGGCAGTAGTTTATACGTGTCTTTGGCTAGATTGGCAGTAGTTTATACGTGTCTTTGGCTAGATTGGCAGTAGTTTATACGTGTCTTTGGCTAGATTGGCAGTAGCCTAACCCTGCTGAGAGTAGCGAATCACAAAAGGTATGAAAATGGTCCTGATCTTAGGTTGGTAATTCGTAAATTAGAAACGCATGCATGTACACGTACATACATCTACACACGCACACACACACGCACGCACGTACGCAAGCATGCACGCACGCACGCACGCACCAACATACATGCAAATGTGGCTCCGACTGGGTGGGTGATTGAGTTTTTATGCCACAACGCCACACGTTCCTTGAAGCAATGAAACAATAGACAGTCTCAACTTGACATGTTTCGCTCCCAATGTATATCAACAATCTGTGTATTCGAACGTAGGCATAATGCGGTTTCAGCTATAAATATGAACCAGTGAACTCACCCATTGAGTGCGTGGGTGTGACAGGAAGTGGGTAGTCGAAGGTTGTTCCTAAGAAATTGTGGGAGGTGGGAGATTTACATCTAAAATAAGTGGGAGGTGGGACTGGTGGGAGGTGGACTCTCGCAATTTAAGGGAAGTAAGAAATTAGCATCAAAACCAGCCCCATGCTTCCGTGATTTTCCACCAGCGTGGGAGTAAAATTACTCGTGTTTTCCCTTTCCTGTTTAGTTATAACTGTCCTTAGATGTGTAGATTACATCGCATGTAAGACTTAGGCATGTCTTCTTTCAAATAACTTATACAACTGATAAGTAGCGTATTCACTAATGGACGCCATTCTATCCGTGTCTACGGATGCGTATCGCGGCTCGACACTTATGGACCCGTTACCGGCAAATTCAGTTGATGTCAGTTCCGATAAGTAAAGCGAAAAACATGTAGCTGTCTATTAGGTATGTGTCGTTTGTGATTGTTGGTCGCCGTAGTAGGCCTAATGCTGTACCAAACTGGTCGACATGGGATAAAAAGGGATAAAAACTATTTCCACACAGTGGTCACTACACTCTCTGTAGTGGTCACTACACTCTCTGTAGTGGTCACTACACTCTCTGTAGTGGTCACTACACTCTCTGTAGTGGTCACTACACTCTCTGTAGTGGTCACTACACTCTCTGTAGTGGTCACTACACTCTCTGTAGTGGTCACTACACTCTCTGTAGTGGTCACTACACTCTCTGTAGTGGTCACTACACTCTGTAGTGGTCACTACACTCTCTGTAGTGGTCACTACACTCTCCGCTCAACGATTCTCTGTTTCCTGACTATAATGATCTGCACTTCAAAAAGCTGATCGCGTCATGCGAATGTCAAGGTGATACGCCTGCGTGCTGGACCCCACGCGTTGTTTGTATGACCATTGATAAAAAAAACGTGTGTTTGCTGGTAAATCTCATTCGGTCACACGCGCTGCCTCGACTAGTATAGGCCTTTCAGATTATTATTCATAGAGAAAGCTGTTGTCAATTTGATATGTTTGCAATAGTTTATACGTGGCTTTGGCTACATTAGCAACAGCCCGACCCTGATGAAGGTAGCGAATCACAAAAGGTATGGAAACGGTCGCCTTATTGAAATGCTACATGCATGCATGCATGCACACGTACACACACACACACACGCACACGCACACGCACACGCACACGCACACGCACACGCACACGCACACGCACACGCACACGCACACGCACACGCACACGCACACGCACACGCACACGCACACGCACACACGCACACGCACACACACACACACACACGCACGCACGCACGCTCGCACGCGCACACGCACACGCACACGCACACGCACACGCACACGCACACGCACACGCACACGCACACGCACACGCACACGCACACGCACACGCACACGCACACGCACACGCACACGCACACGCACACGCACACGCACACGCACACGCACACGCACACGCACACGCACACGCACACGCACACGCACACGCACACGCACACGCACACGCACACGCACACGCACACGCACACGCACACGCACACGCACACGCACACGCACACGCACACGCACACGCACACGCACGCACGCACGCACGCACGCACACACACACACACACGCATACACACGCACGCACGCACGCACGTACGCAAGCATGCACGCACGCACGAACATACAAATAAATGTGGCTCCGACTGCATATTCAAGCAGACGCTGACATTTGGTAACCAACCAGTCTGAAAGATCCATTCGTATGTTTCCAGATTGTGATCTTCTTGACGACGACCGTGTTGACGAGGCTATGTTTCAGCGCGAAAGACAGAGGGCCTCCAGCTCTCGCTTTGTACAAACGATGTTAGAAAGTCTGCCATAAAAAAATGCTGAAGTGCTTGAGGAAATGTGGCTCGAAACCATACGGGCGATCTGACTGCAAGAAAGCTATAAAGAAATGTAACGAAGAATGCGAGAAGATTCTCCCACCGCAGTAGAAGCTGTTACACAGGTGCTGGTGTTTGTTACACTTTAAAAAATTAAAGCATATTTGGAGTGTCTGGATGTTCTGAATTTCGGTTAATCCAAATCACGGAAGCTTCCGTGTCAGAGGGCGGACTATTCATGGTCGCAGTTCTTTACCGGTGCCTGTTGATTCGTAACCCAGCACTGCTCCGGACATAAGTTGACTGTTTTGTTAGTTAACCCGAATACAGTCAACATCTTTTACAGTCATTCGTTGTTTAATGTTCAAACCCAATAGTTTGTATTATAAAAAAATTAGTTAAATAAGCGTATTCCGCTTCGCCATTTTATTTAGCCATTTTAATGGCATGAAGCCGCCGGGCGTTAAAAATAATAAACCTACTTCAGTAGGCCTACTGGACATCAAGTTATCCTAACACGCCACAATTTGTGAAAGTTTTCCGTTACAGGTTTACAAAAGCACTCGTATATCTCTAGACGCGTCGTTGATAGCTGAACGACATTGTTGAAAACGGTACTTCTAATTTCGATGGGCTGATGTGAACACATTTCCACTGCTAACGTGTTATTAAGTATGAAAGCTACTTCAGGGAGATAGGTCTTACGAACAATGGCGTCTGACTGAAGAATGAAGAACAAACAAGTATTCATACTAACCTGAGAGTTAACTGGAGTGTTGACTTAACTAAGCATTTCCAGTTGACAACATCCTGCTATTTATGGACACCTTTTAAAGCTGCTCTTGACTCTCTCTCTCTCTCTCTCTCTCTCTCTCTCTCTCTCTCTCTCTCTCTCTCCCTCACTTACTCTCCGTTTCTCTATGTATGTCTGTCTGTTTGCATGTCTCTCTCACTCTCACTCCTCTCGCCTATCTGTCTCTCTATCGCTCTCGCGCCCTCTCTCCCCCTCTTTCTCTGTTTCTCTCTCTCTCTCTGTCTGTCTGTCTGTGTGTGTGTGTGTGTGTGTCTGCTGCTGCTGCTGCTGCTGCTGCTGCTGCTGCTGCTGCTGCTGCTGCTGCTGCTGCTGCTGCTGCTGCTGCTGCTGCTGCTGCTGCTGCTGCTGCTGCTGCTGCTGCTGCTGCTGCTGCTGCTGCTGCTGCTGCTGCTG
>OY759271.1:26770042-27025042 GCA_963662155.1 Lamellibrachia columna | reverse complement strand
GTATGATTATTTGCCGGGGTAAGCCCGTGTATGATTATTTGTCGGGGCAAGCCCGTGTATGATTATTTGCCGGGGTAAGCCCGTGTATGATGTTACTATCGCAGTGAAACAGCTATAGTTAAAAGGATGACCAGTATGAAATTGACATGTTCCTTGACACATTTCACATAATTATATGATAGTAATATTGTAGAATTTATTTTAATATCTTGATGTGTTGCAAATATAAATACGCAAGAAGATGTAGAATTATAATAGTTATATGCATAATGTTGTTACTATGTTTTTATTTAGTCCACATTCCCAGCATTTTACTTAAGATACACATTATTACACGATGAAGACATATTGTAACTGATACGTCAGACATTTCGTTACATGACTGAGTGAAATGCCTAACAATTTCAATCCTTACGCAAAATTACATATTACACAGTTTACCTGTAACACGCACACATGCACGCATTCACGCACGCACGCACGCACGCACGCACGCACGCACGCACGCACGCACGCACGCACGCGAAAAAAATCTCATACAACAATGCATATGGGCTAAAAGGTGAGATTGTAATGAGAAGACAACTGGCCGCTCACACGATACACAATATCTAAATATAATGCAATATCTCGAAAACTACACATCCAATTAAAAATAAATCATTCTGATTTAATCATCACACAAGGTTTATTCCTTGAACAATTTTGCTCAATCAACCGGTTAGGATTCTCTAGCCCAAAAATTAACCATACATGTAAATTAGCATATAATATTATATGTATAATGGTAAGCTTTGTGTCGCGTGAACGACCACTTCCTCTCCCTTAACACTTCTGATCAAACATATCCTTTTTTGCCCATATTCGTGGTTGCTATTATTTATTTATTTTTAAATTACCACTCTAACATATATGTTTCAATGTTTGGAAGCAGCATATTAATATTATCAGTTCAGGACAGCCTAAAGCAAATGTACGTTAAGAATCTTATAGATTTACGTTAAGTTTACACATATTTCTACTTAGAGATATCAATTCGTTCTGCCTCTTGACGGATTCGCTCGCAATATTTCCAACTAACATCGTTCTTGTAGTGTTTCGTAGTGACAAAAGCGATAGTTGCAAAAGCGCGTTCATAGTTTCAGTCAAGCCAAGGATTTCAAAAAAATAAGTTAAACCGATATGCAATAACTTCAGTTATTATGAAGTATTATAATCTGAAGATACATTATTTATAACACGAGTTGTTGCGTATCAATCAATCAAAGATCAGTGTGTGGCGTTTCAATGGCCACATGCTTTTGCATGTTAACAATTAAATGTGGTGTCGGACCAATTATGAAAAACCGTGAAAACACAGCATTAACCAGCACAACAAATCAAGAGTGAATCTCGGTATTCTTACTGTCATCACTGCTTTCAGTTTATCGCAGTGCATTACGGGATACATTGCACGTCATCTGCTTGGCAAGGAATGGCGTCATCAAAACCGTGGACGCACTGCCAGTTACTCGCTGTCTCCGGGGCTTGGGTAAATAGGCCGCAGTCTGTTTGTCAGTCACGCCGGCAAACCCTCAGGCCAGAGTCTCTATCGACGTCTTCACAGATTGTGTGTGAGAGCTGGTAAATTATAGTAGTCTTATTTTGATTAAATTGATGAGGAAAATCGGCCAGGTTTCTGGAGTGACGCAGGTGACTGACATTGGAGGATGTTCTACGCGCGAATGTACAGAACTATTGCAGTTGCCTCTGGTTGCATCGAGCGATACTCGCGACGAACAGTGGCAAAGCATAACGTGCATTCCACCGGTGAATATCGATACACCCAACATTGTCACCGATGACCAGTGGGGTCGGCATAGCGATGTGTTTCCCGTGGTTACAAGAGTACCTAACGCAACCGTGTCGACATCAGCCTGGCGGGGCCCGAGTGTCGCCAACACAAGGAGAACTGACCAATATCTACCATGCCACAGCTTCGAGTACACCCCAGCGGAACTGGCACCCGTGGAAGGGTCAAATGTGTCCCATTGTTACGTCAGCGCAGCGGGCTCGTGCCGATGCGTCGGTTTATATAATAAAGACACTTTGAGTCATCAACTGGTCGGAAGAAACGTAGTCTCAACAGAAATGAAACATCCCGAGTCAGGTCAGAATATACCGTACGACTTTGGCATTAGGGGATGTGACGTCTGGGATGGTAATAATTGTGGGAACCCGTTCACACAGCCGACCGTTCACACTTCCCGTGCACAGATGGGTGGTGCTGCACTGCAGCACTACACACCCGACGAGGCTTCTGCGGTATATCCAGATGAATCGAATATACCGCTAACCCAACATATTGCCTGTGAATCGACGCAGATGCCCACACGGAAGAACGACGAACTGGCTGCTGCTCGGAAGTGCGTCATTGCTTTTGCATCCCCCTCAGCTTTAGGATCAATCGACGAGAGACGCACGATTTCAGGCCCCGTCGGGAGCCGACATGCAATCATCGAACGAACAGTGCAACGTCGCTCAAGTTATGTACCGTGTCCACGAAGAGGCGTTACACATAATGATGACAGTTTGTTGGAAATTGCAACTGGAGAAACGCGAGTGGACGAATCTGTCGGTGATCATACCACTAGTCTCGAACAAAATGGTTCCGACAGGTTTCCTACCTACCACCCTCCACCAACCATTGGTGACATGCCCACAGCGATTGTCACATCGAAGCCGATTGAAAGAAGATCGAGAGTGTCGGAACTTATACAAATGTTCGAGCCACAGATAGATGGACATAAACTCCGCAGTAAAGAGGCCCTGCCCGGATGGCTCAATAAATATAGACGATACGTCAATTATCCGCGAGGAGATAATTATGAAGATAAAGTTACTAATTATGACATTGGCGACGCCAACGCCCCAGTGAAGCAAAATCATCACAATCCGTGTTACACCGGCGTTGTCTGTGGCTACAAAAGTATATGTACATCTCGACATATTCATAATCATGCGCACAACCTTCAAACTACAAATAACAAGGATTATTGTACGACAAACAAATTACTCGTGCCTGACCCCGATAATAAAGACATTTTCAGTGCACCACAACATGTACCTGAAGACACAAATTGCTGTTGCACTCTGCGCGAGACGAGTTCATGCGCGATGGACAAAGGAACAATATCTGACCATGAACCACGACATACACCTGTCGGTAAAGACGGCATCACTGATGTGCACCCGGCAACACATTATCATCAGTTCGATGCTGAAGCAGCAGTGGAGATGTGCCAACTTCACGGAAGGCTATCAAACTACGGTTGCATTAGCGAACCCGTGAACCATCATCAGTTCGATGCTGAAGCAGCAGTGGAGCTGTGCCAACTTCACGGAAGGCTATCAAACTACGGTTGCATTAGCGAACCCGTGAACCATCATCAGAAACACAAAGTTTCGTCAACACGCGTGGATATTCCGCTACAAATGTGCGATGGTAATGTGGACAAGAATGTGTTCTCAAACCCACTAACACCAACTGACGATAATAGTGTTGGAAATCACACCGAAGCATGCACGCTATGTGAGAAAACTCGTAGTACGACAAATGAGGTGCGACACAGAAGAGAGAGTCACGTCGAGCCGCAGACAAAAGGCAGGGGCAAGAATAATGCTGGTATATGGCCGTGCGCAAGCGAGTCGATAAACCGACCTTTGAGAAAGCAGTACAGACATGACGACTCAAGGGATGCAGAGATCGTTGCAATGTTACCTAACAAATGTGGCGTTTCGGAACATCACCTTATCTCAGGACAAGCGGAGTTGTGTTCAATGAGAGCCAAGACCGATTGTCCTCCGTGTCGTATCGGTGATTTCACGAGTCAGTCAGCTGAACAAGTCCATAGGTACATAACAAAAAAATCAAAGTCATCATCGCAATCTCAGGGCGCGTTTGAAACGCAGAACATACCAAATGTTGTGTCTCCCGCATATCAGATCCAAAGGAATGTGGAGAATTTTGATAATTTCCGTCGCGACGAGGACACAACGAGCCAATCTAAGAGAAAGCAAGAGAATCGCCGTCTAACAACGGATATGGGATCAAATATTTGTGAGGCACAGGAACAACGCGCAGTGCAATCAGAAACATATGGGAATACACCGAAAGGCAGAACAAAACAAGATCCGCTGTGCGGCGAAGGTAATCAAAAGCCGCCAAGTCAAAGTTACGCCGACACGTGGAGTAGGCTCATGAACGAAATAAAAACATATGCCGGGAAAAGAGAAGCAGAAAATCACAGCGTCGCATTGCGTTCTGACTCAGTGACCAATTCGGTTTGTGTCAGTCGTAGCATGAAGAATGCGAGGAAGAACAATGATAAGCACGACATCAAGTCGAAGCCGGTGAGAACGGAGATACATGGAAGTGTTAGTCATACACCTAACCATCCACATTCGGAGAGTTGTCAAGATAACTCGCAACAGGGTGACGACCGACAAAACGCTGTTAAATCATCGTTCGATATACCAGTGCGCCTTCCCAGCTGTCAAAGAATACCAAGTTCGACGTCACACGCAAAGTCACAGCTAGTCAGGGTAGAACATGACGACGACGACGACGACGACGACGACATAGATGTTCTCTCAGCAGCGGAAACGAAATTGCGAATTTTGCAAAAGTACGTGAAATACATACGACGGCACAGCGACGGAGACGCGGGTCCAACGGGGAGCAAATCGGACGCAAGGGATAGTAGCTCCAGTGACGGAAGAAAAGGACACACTTCACAACGGCGCAATACATCGGATACAGCCGAACGAGTCAGTACGTCCCAACGACTTGGCAGACGAAAGAACGAGAACGTGGAAGCGGCTTCGTGGAAGCGAGCCCACGAGACGATCGCATCGATACGACATTTTGTCAAACACGGTTATTGGAACACAAGCCTTTCGTTGATGGCAGAATGTGCACTACGCAGCCATGTGCATCATGATCTTCAAGAGGAGACGTGCAGGGAACACATATTGGCTGATGCCAGCTGCCTCGAAAAATTGCCTAAAACACAGACACGATACACAAAACGCTGCACAAAACGCTGCACTCAAAGGAAAGAAGATTCGAATCAAACAGGTGACCTCATGAGATGTCGCCCTGATGTCGACGATAATCTGCTTCAGCCAACTTTGTCGTTGAGTTCGAACACGTCGGGAGATGATGATTCTAGTCACACAACCTATGGCTTAAACGACGAATCTAAACCCACATCGCCATCCATCAACACGACTGAAACTATGGACCAGTTGAACGTATCGCAAAACGCCAATTTCACGCCCGATGGCAAAGAAGCGAAGGTTCCCGTATTTCGATCTACGTGGACACCGACAATCGGTGAGCATCGGCCAAACCCGGTGTCTTACGTTCCTCGTCCAAGTGGCTCCGGCAACGTGGCATCGTCGCATTGTCCGGGGCGGTGTCGTGAAAACCGATGTACTTGCGACGAAGACTGTGAGTGCGTATGGCGACTAGCTCATCAAGGCGGCTACAACAATCGCTGCACCAGAGGGTCCGATGTCAGCAGACTGAACGAAGGAGCGAATTTCGTCAAGAAGAGGGACCAGTCGCCGAGTCGGACCCCGCCCGCCGTAACGCAAACACAAATGGAATACAACCAATCTCCGCCCACGCAACTTCAAATGGGATACGCCCAATCTATGCCCAGAGAGACGACATCTCAGATTGGATACATCCAATCTCCGACCCCAATGACGTCAGCTCAGATGGAATACATCCATTCGCCGCCCGTAATGATTCCGGGACATATGGGATACATCCAATCTCCACCCACAGTGACGTCGGCTCAGATGGGATACATCCAATCTCCGCCCACAATGATTCCGGGACAGATGGAATACATCCAATCTCCGCCCACAATGATTCCGGGACAGATGGAATACATCCAATCTCCGCCCACAGTGACGTCGGCTCAGATGGGGTACATCCAATCTCCGCCCACAATGACTCCCGGACAGATCGGATACACCCAATACCCGCCCACAATAACGCCATCTCAGATGGGACACATCCAATCCCCGTACCGATTATCGCATGCTCCAACAGGGTATATGGGCCACCCTTCTGCATTTGCTCAACTGCCCCGGAACGCGACATTTGCCCCGGAGTCGGGTCAAAAGATTCAGTCTAGCACTGGTTTCATCTCACCCCCGCCTGCAGCACCGAGGCCGTTCCTCTCCCGGAGAAGATCAACTGGTTCTTTATCCGACTCGGATCCCGGGGAGATGAGACGATCACCCACGGCACGGATCATATCGGACACACTGAAGGGGTCCGAATACAGTGTCATGTATATGTGCGATCCGAAATGTCCAGACATCATCCGGAAGCTGGCGATTATTCCCAACCACTGCCTGCACGACCACAGGGTTTGTGTGAGTCGCATTGAAAAGGCAGAACGTCAGCAAAAGCGGCGGTCGGCATCCGTTGATGGCGCCGACGACGGGGTTCAATCGCCTCCACTGCGGAAAAGATACAATGGTCGTGGAACAATGCGCATGTCTCTCAAACGCAAAGACGGATCCATGCCGAAGATGATAACCTTAACGGACAAATATGGCTTCAGACGTCGGCTGCGACTCAAGCAACGTCGGAGAGACGCCCGGGATCGACCGTTGAGAATGCAGGGGAGGAGGATTAACCCAGACTACAGAGAGAATGGTCACCAGCGCTGGGTAAATTCTGGTGGGCCTGCCCATCCACGCAGAGTCCTTACTGGTGAGCACGTGCGTCCTCGACCGGTCCTCTCTCATGAGGATATCTCACCACGCCGGTTCATCTCTGGCGGGCCCGACCGTCCACGCCGGGTCCTCTCTGGCGGGCCCGACCGTCCACGCCGGGTCCTCTCTGATGAGAATGTCGTCGCAACACGACGGATGTTGCACCAAAGAGAGTTGAACGATAACAAACCAATAGAGGACGACAGTTCGACAGCAACACCAACATCAACAACAACATCATCATCCACAGACCCCGATGACTTGAAGGAAAGGAAGAAACAAAAAAGGAAGAAGAAGAAACGGAAGAAGAGGAAGCAGCTCATATCTCGCCTACTCTTCCCAACGCCGGGGTCAATGCGCGACGACAGATATCGCTCCAGCGATGGTGAGACGAGCCAGAGCGAGAGGTACTGGTCTATTGCACACCGCGGCGTCGTCGTTCCGGCCATTTGGCGAGCAAAAGCAAGGCAGAAAATAGCGACGCGCCGACCTTCGTCGTGGCCCGCGACAGGCGACCGCCTGTGCGCTCCCACACCAACAGATGTTTCCGACCAGGCAGGCAGGGCGCGACCACGACATAAGACGGTCCGCCGTGACCGTCTCCGTCGTCGCATCGACGCAGCGGGAACAGGGCTTACTGGGCGACACAGGTTAAAGGCAATTCCAGAACAATCCGTGTCGGCGCCGCCACCTCGCCACCTAAGACCGACTAATCAAAAGCCGCCAGGTCCCCCAGCCAGGTTATCTGATCGTCGACCGACTGCTGTTCCGCTACACCGACCGTCTGATCGTCGACCGCCGACAATGCCGAACCACCGAACATCGGATCGTCGACCGTCGACAATGCCGAACCACCGACCGTCGGATCGTCGACCGCCGACAATGCCGAACCACCGAACGTCGGATCGTCGACCGCCGACAATGCCGAACCACCGACCGTCGGATCGTCGACCGTCGATAGTTCCAGACCGCCGATCTGATCGTCGATCGTTTTATCGTCCACCGTCTGATAGTCGACCATCGACCGTACCAAACCGCCGACCGTCATCGTCGTCCCCGGTGGCTGGAAGACGACCGACGGAATTCCTGCAGTTTCCCACAGACACATCAGTAAGACAACTTGAACCGTTCACCCAGGGGAGACCTGGTGGTGTTGACGACGTCAATAAGAAACGGAAGCACAGGAAGCACAACGACAAACAATCGAAGAAAAACAGACAGAAACATTTCGGCTTCGTGACACCCGACGAAGAATCAGACATGAACAATGGACGACCGATGGGAAACGAAGTCATTCCCACGTTGCGGATAAACAGTCCCGAGGGATCGCTCGTTGTATTCGACTCTAACAGTCCAAACACACGCAAGCATCCCAAGAGGAAAACGAAAAAGAAGGACTTGGCCGATGCGAGAAGAAAAAGTACTGCGCGAATGCAAGACGACAGGCTAAATTTACATGGCGACGACGCAGATTCGCTGAACCAAAACGAAGAAAACGCAGTCCAGTTTTGGACAGAGCAAGTCAAACGAAAATCGCTTGAAGCTGACGCACACAGGCGCAGTAGAATTGACCGAAAGTCCGTTAATCTTGGCGACCGCACGACGCAACAACGAAGCAACAACAACGCCGAGAGTGCATACATGTACACTGGACAACCGTACGTTGACGTGGACACCCGTTACGATGACCAGTCGCAGAGTCTGTGCGATGATCAATGCGTATGTAGAAGTTCCGGCGATGTCTGCTCCATGGGCCAGGAACGGTTCCACGCGATCCGAGAAGCGTTCGAGACAGGCATACTCGTAAGTTTGGTGTGACAACTAGTTTTCAAAGTGGTTGATAAAAAGCGGTGGATGGGTGGGGACCTTCAAAGCAGTGTACGGTGATAATACCCAACATAGCAGGTTACCACAGAACATGGCATATTTTACAAAATCAAACTTTCCAATGAAACTTTCCCATTCATAGAGGTGTTAAGATACATCATAATTGATAAGTTTTGTATTTAGGGATATTGATTTTCTTTATGCAACTGTTATTTTATGTTTGTACATGAAGCCAATTCAAACAACACAGATTAAAAGTATTCAAAAAAGGAAAAAAATCAGATATGATAACACAATAGAAGTGTGGTGCCCTTAAGTCATCGTCTTCACCATCAGCACGTGACATGGCCGATGTCGGACGTGGCTGAAACCTTGAGGGGTTTCCACCTCTCCCTGTCTTCTGCGGTTCCTTTCCTTCTTCGTTGTAATTCAATAACAGTTCGTAGCCAGTACTGACATTTTCATTTTCGCGACGAGCTGAATTGGGCGATGTTTGCCAATAGAACTATATCATCTGCTCGTCGTAGATATGCAGACTCTCTCCTACCAATACTGTCGCCACCAACGGTATGATGTGGCGCGGTGGTTGTGTGGTAGACCCTCGGACTGTCGGTCGAGTGGACCGGGGTTCGAATCCACCTGCTGTCGTTTCGAAACTTTTGCAATTTCGTTCCCCCACTTTGCCTGTGTCTATCGAGTTGTTGGACTTCAGGGTGAAAAGTGCTTTTGAGTGCAAATGCAGATAGCGCCTAGCTTACTAGCTAGGGTGGTGTTTGTTCAACCTTCCCCTCCCTTACTGCTAATTGGGATGACGCTTAGTTAGGCTAGCCTGGTTGCCCTCGGGTCTTCCCATTGGCTAGCGGCGCCTGTATTTGCTGGAAGAAAGTCGGAGCGCGGGTTTAACAAGTTATTGTTCTGCACTGCGCCAGAGCGGCAAACCTACGCGGCTTTCGTTCAACACTAAGATCATTCGATTACCACCCCACCCCCTCCCGGTGTACTTGTTTTAACTTTAGCATTTTATTGTAGACATGGTACGTTCGGGGGGGGGTACTAGGGGGTACTAACCCCCACTTGACGCACTGAATTGTAAATACTCTAGTTGGTATTATCCTTGTGCAGTCTTTTCCCTTGAATCTAGTATACTGGGGGGATTATTACCACCTGATTTTGTGAGTAGTGAATATTATATAATCTAGCTGGTACTAGGCTTGTGCAATCTGCGCTTACGTATCTTTTCCCTTGTAATTCATCTGTTGGAACCTTATTTAACAGCAACAAGGGTGTTTGGTACGAATTTTTTTGCAAACCTGTCTGTTTGACTGTTAAACATTAACTGTATTTTTACCGTACCAGCTTGTGTTTGTACATTTCCTGTTAGTATGCTGATGTACTTCTTTTCAGCTTTGTACACTATGCTGCAGGCATTGTCTACTCAAGTTAGTTTGCACAGCGGCAATTATTGTCCTACGATTTCATTGTTAATACACTGGACGAATCGCCCATTTCCAACCCACAAAGTAATTGGCGTTTTCACACACACACACACACACACACACACACACACACACACACACACACACACACACACACACACACACACACACACACACACACACACACACACACACACACACACACACACACACACACACACACACACACACACACACACACACACACACACACACACACACACACACACACACACACACACACACACACACACACACACACACACACACACACACACACACACACACACACACACACACACACACACACACACACACACACACACACACACACACACACACACACACACACACACACACACACACACACACACACACACACACACACACACACACACACACACACACACACACACACACACACACACACACACACACACACACACACACACACACACACACACACACACACACACACACACACACACACACACACACACACACACACACATAAAGAGTTGCTCCTTCTCATCATTTTAGCCAAATACGCAGGAGATTCACGGGTAAATCAGCTATATACATTTTATGCAATAATACACTCTGGCACCTTCCTCCTACCATGATTTTATTTAATTATTTTCTGTTGTGTACAGTTATGATTTTCATGAAACCCAACAAGTTTGTTTAGAAGCCTCATATCTCAATCTAAGATCTAAAATATCTACCAATTGTTCACGAATTTTCAGCTGCATGACAACATTAAAAAAAATGTAATCACCCATCGCCGCTTGATCTCGCTAAATATGACCGCAGCAATCATCAGTTGTTTCATCTGACGATTATATGCTTGAATTATTAAGTCGTTTATTGTTCTGCCATTTGTGCTACCTGCTGTGATCTCTGCCATTTGTACTACCTGCTGTGATCTCTGCCATTTGTGCTACCTGCTGTGATCTCTGTCATTTGTGCTACCTACTGTGATCTCTGCCATTTGTGCTACCTACTGTGATCTCTGCCATGTGTGCTACCTGCTGTGATTTCTGCCATTTGTGCTACCTACTGTGATCTCTGCCATTTGTGCTACCTGCTGTGATCTCTGCCATTTGTGCTACCTGCTGTGATCTCTGCCGTTTATGCTACCTGCTGTGATCTTGTCGCTAATTGGGTTTAATACGGATATGTGGTTTGCCGTTGTGCTTACATGCAATACTGTGACCCCTGTCTCTCGGTCATCTACACGTGCATAATAATAATATCCATTTAGTTCTTATCCTACAACCTTTAACTTTCACTAATTTATAGTCATTTGGATCTGGATGTATACGGCGAGGGGATATTACGCCGAGATTAACATAACTGGTCATGTTCCCTTTTTCCACTGCACACTGTCTCGTATGGTGGTCTCGCACTGTAGCCCCACATTCACCGACTCAGCGATGACAGCATTGTTTAGCTGGGAGTTCCACGCCACGATCGTCGTTGGTACAGAGGCGAACTTGTAGGCGTCCAGTGTGGTGAATGGCCTGGAGTTCCTGCGGTCGGCGTGGTGCTCAGGGCGAGGCACATGGCGAAATGAAGTGGGGATTTCTACGATGCCTTCAACAGCTTTATTGAGCATACCAAGCCAGGCGAGAACCCTCCAGGTCTGGACTCCCACTTCAAGTAATTTCGTACGATTTAGCTAACTTTCGAGCTCTGGGCATCCCCACGACTATATGGTATGTTAAGTACGAATCGTGCTGGCATTCTTTGGACCATATCTACCTGGTTGATGTACTCCTGCTGGAATGGGTGCCATATAATAACACTGTACTCCACTTTGGGTCATACCAGCGTCTTGTATGTCCGTTCCTTTAGTGATTGGGGGCCCAGAGGCATGGTGCGCCACAGGAAACCGGTGGTTTTATTTGCAGGACTGGTGACGTTGTTGATGTGATGATTCTACTTCAGGGTGGAGTTGATGTTTACCCCGATGTATTTAATGCAATCATTGCGTTTCAGTGGGGTACCACAATGGTGTAGTTGAAGGTTAGCTTCTTCTTCTTGTTGGTGATGGTCACGATGGTCACGATGGTCACGCGCCTTTGAAATATCACCCAGGTCTTGCTCCACATGTGCAACTTGTACAGGTCGTCATTAGGGCCCTGCTATCTGCTTCTGTCTTGATTTATGATTTCCAAGGCCATGGGAAATGTGGTCTATGAACAGTAGGAAGAGCAGGGGTCCCAATACTATTCTCCTTGTGGCATACCTGATATAGCCGGGGTTTCCGATAAGGTAAATCGGTCAGTCACAACTTGCTGCCTAATACTGTTCAAATGTGTTTTATGATACATACTATTAGAACCGCGTCGTGAAGGAAATTGAGTTTGACTACAGATGACAGTAGTAGATCGATGTTATTGCTATCTCCTCTCATCTGGAATATCATATTTCCCTGTTCTCTATTTTTTATTCAATCTATTTCAACCTATCGGTGGATGACGGCCTCTTCACCAATATGTCTGTCTTCGACCAGTTTTTTCCACTTGAAGCCACCCTGCTCTCCGATTCCATATCGCCACCTTCTATCTTGCTTTCTTAGCACTCCTTACACGTGATCTTGGTGTGCAGTCTGTTATTCTATTGTCTGTTATTCTATCTTGCTTTCTTAGCACTCCTTACACGTGATCTTGGTGTGCAGTCTGTTATTCTATTGTCTGTTATTCTATCTTGCTTTCTTAGCACTCCTTACACGTGATCTTGGTGTGCAGTCTGTTATTCTATTGGTCCATATGTTGTTATATCTCCTAGCGAGGTGCCCCGCTTATTCCCATCTCTTGGCTTTGATCTCTTTATATAGACACCTATCCAGGACACCAATGTTATGTTGTGTTGGTAAACCTGACCTTATTGTTGATTCCTATCAGTATCATCAATATCCTTTCCATTGCTGTACTGTACATATCAGCTTCTTTTCTACTTTCGCAGTTGTATTCCAGGTTTCTGTTGCCTATGATGCGGTTATTGAAACCGGCCTCTTGAGTACCACACTTAGTTCGTTCCAACCTGGATATCGTCTGTTCAAGATTTTAATAAAATGGGGTTTCTTGAGTGTTATGTGCAGCGGTTTTGTATATAATATCACGGTCTACGTATTCATTTATCTTGATCTTCTACAGAAAGGCCGGTTTACATGAACGATTTTTTTGTTGATTCGCGCCACTCCAGTTTTGAGCTTAGAGGAACGATCACGAAGGGTGCGCCTGCTGTCGGTCGCTGATTGGGTCACTGCTTCGGTCAATTTGGGACCAGCTCCAATTCCAATGACTCAATAGTGGCCTGACATTTGCCATTTATTGGCGGATTGATTTCGCGATGGTGTTTGCACGACCGGTTAATTTACCGCGATACCGTGTGTCGCCGTGTCGATCGACAAATTGGGCAATTAATCACTCGTGTAAACCTTAACACGTTCTATGCTTGCCACACACTGGCTCTCAAACACCCACCCATGCACCGGGCTTTCTGCAACGTCCACAACTAATATCTATGTCCCTCCCTCCACAGTGCAACGCAATTTTGTTCATCGTTGAGTGGAATTGATCCGGTGGATCGTTGGCTATTGTCTGGGCGCTGTACCACGCTGTACACAGCTGCCACTTCCGAGAAATTGTGTGTTCGCGTATGAATACATGGGAAGCAGCAATTTCACGCATGGATTTGCATATATTACCGCTTGTCACTGCCTTTGTTGCGGCAGCTCAGGGTATGACATAATCTTGAATGTGCTCTTTCAGCGGAACAAGATTGTTCCGTCACCGTTAGCGTTTTGTCTATTTTTGTCTCGCGTTAGCTTTTCCTGTCTCGCGTTTTGTCTGCGCCGTTCACTCTGCTTTGTATCGCAGTGTTGTAAATTCACACCAAACATGCGTTAGCTCGGGCATTAAGCTCGGGCATTAAGCCCGGGTATTAAGCTCGGGCATTAAGCTCGGGCATTAAGCTCGGGCATTAAGCTCGGGCATTAAGCTGTCACTTTGTTGTTATTAGTATTATTTAGATAGAATAAAAACGATTATTTGTACATGCACTGTATTGTGGATTTTATTCATTTGTTTCTCATTCAGAATTTAAACTTGAAGCGACAACGCAACTCATGTCACTGTCAGGGGCGTTTTTGTAGCAATATGACGCATAATGTTCACGTAGACAATGTTCATCCGATAACGTTGCGAACTAACATGAATGTGTGAACATTTGCGCCAGTGACGGCCGCAGTGGACCTACGTGCGTGGATGTTGCCAGAAAACGCTAAGCAGATTAATGTGATGTTATTATTTTGGGGATTGCCGGACCACAGCGACGATCATAGCTACTTCCAACTGGAGGAAAAGATTTCCCAACAATGAAGAAACCTTGAGAGGATATTATATTATTTCCAAGGGAAAACATCGTGGAATATAATATGTACAACCCATGTGCCGAGGATCATTGACCTCCTTAAATGTAAAACAATGTGTGTGTATATATATATATATATATATATATATATATATATATATATATATATATATATATATATATATATATATATATATATATATATATATATATATATATATATATATATATATATATATATATATATATATATATATATATATATATATATATATATATATATATCCTCGGTTTGTCCGTGATGTATGTAACATTAGGCAAATGTGTTGGATATAGTGACATTTTATATTACCCCTTATTGTTGTTTAGCCCACAGTCCAGCTTGCCAACGTCGTAATCTCTGTTGTCAATATAAAGTTAATACCGTTGTGAATGAAAGGAGACCGGTGTACAATGTGACGTGACTGAGTCAAAAAGTGTTTGGGCCTATAGTTTAATAAAATAACATGGACCGTTGTGCATCGAAACATGTGTCTGCTACATGTCAAGAATAGTATTCTCCTCATGCCAGTGAATAAAACTTAAGTTCAATAAAGAAACTAGTATCCTTTCGGAAAAATACAGTCAACCTAAATATTGCCCGTTCTTACAGAATAAACATGAATCGCAATATCTTTTGAGCGTCGTTGCACGATAACCCACGAAAGAACGCTACAACATAAAGTTATTGATTGACGCTGCCAAAACATGGCGGATTGTGGTTACAACGTAATATCGTAATACTATTATAAACTATATTTATTTTAACATATTCCCACATTTTTTTATTGAACCATAATTCTTTAAATATAATTTGGCCCTTATGGGTTTGCAACTGTCAACCGTTATGGTTAAGAATGCAATGTAAGCATGACGTCAGAGGAGACATTCAAATTAAACAGATAGCTGTCCAATTACATAACATATTTGTGGTCCGTTGAAACACATTTGGACGGTCACGATGCTTGGCTAGATATAGGTTGTACTATACAACATGAATGTATGATAAAACCGATTAAACTTCGTATTTTAAACAGAAGAAATGCGTCGTGTCATAGTACTTCTGTGAGCTGAATTAATCAAAATTAATCCAACATTAATTTTCAAATTTGCACAAAATGCCTTTTTTACAATATCACGTGTATAACGTTCTTGCTTGATGCAGTTTGAGCAGACTGAGCCAACGCAACACGGTCGCTGCAGGTCGATGAGAATGGCCCATTCATCTCGTGCGACCGTTCACAGTGGAGCTTCTAGACAATCTCTTCGAGAAAATGTCGCCCGGCAAAATGCTGGCATCCGTTTCCCAAAAGATGCGACAAGTCAACACGATGGGAAGTCGACATCAATGGCCCAGCCATCCAATACGACCGTTAGCGATGCTGTTACTAGACGAGCTATTCAGGAAAACGATGTCGAATCGCTAAATACCAGCATCCCTTGTCCACAAGTAGAGACAACTCCACACAAGTGGAGGTCGTTAAAAACGGCCCTGCCGACCCACGCGACTGTAAGCAGTGCGGGTTCCAGACAAACGCTTCGGGTAAACGGCGTTGGTTCGCAAAGTGTTGACATCCCTTGCCCACAGGGGGCGACAACTCAACACGACAGGAGGTCGCTGAAAACAGACCAATCACCTGAAATGCTCCTCGACTATGGTGCGTCTAAACCATTTGTTCCGGGACATCGCTATGGAGAGGAGAGGGCCAATATGCTGGAAACTACAGATAAAGTGAAGAAGCACAAAGGACGCAATGAAAAGAAAGGACATGGTCAGAAAAGGAAAAAGCACAAGAGATCAAAGCAAGAGCGCAAAGAAAAGAAGAAACACAAACATCGTGATCACTCCAAAGGCCGACGGAGGCACATCAGCCATTCCAATAGGTGGAAACAGATCGTCGATCGTCGAGTGTTGATACCACTGTATTGGCAACGGATGACGATTGACAGTATTGCCAACGGTGGTAGAAAGGCGAGTAGACGCAATGTCTTTGCCGGAAGAAAGGCGGGTAGACGCAATGTCACTGCCGGAAGAAAGGTGGGTAGACGCAATGTCACTGCCGGAAGAAAGGCGGGTAGACGTAATGTCACTGACGATAGAATGGCGGATAGACATAATTTTACCGATGGTAGATTTGGACTTGTCACCGAGGAGCCCACGCAGCATTTCACGTTCGCTCCTGCCTTGCAAATGGAATGTATTTGTCCCGACTGCCCACACCGACAATGTTTGGATACATGTGTCTGTGGCGATATGTCCTTCCACATACCAACAATTCACGCCGTAGATTTACCGCCATCGCGATTCGACACCCACGATGATACGTCTAACTGCACCGACCCGACGACCAAGGATGTGGCATACCTCTCAAACAAGTGGGTGGCAAAAGCAAACAAAAACAACTTTGGCGGAAACTTTCACAACGGGGCACAAATATACAACGGACATAAATCGTTCTGTGTTGATGCGCCACGCTCACGTAACGACATTCCGTCGTTTGACCAGTACAGATTCCCTGCCACCCAAGACGAGTGTGAAGCAGCCGATCCGAACGGTTGGGGATACCAAAACAGGTCAAGGTCGAGAAGACGGAATGGCACCAGAGTAGGCAGACCCGTCGACTGGAGAGAAGTAAATGACTATTGAATCTACTCCCGACAGACGAATCATAAAAAGCACGGTGTCTTTAACATCGTGCATTGCATCGGAGCAGTGTTAGCAAAGAATGCTCTCAAAACATGATTTGGTAATTGAGTTAGATATCCGTCCTCGTAGATATTGGCATTGACATGCGGAGAAATGGTACATATTGTGGAACAATTATGTTGCGCACACGTTGTTGTAAACAAATTCATTTGCGTTATTATGCCCGTAATAAATTGCATTATTCAAAGAGGATGCGTCTGGAATGGAACAAAAGTTTCACGTGTCAATTTGATGTTGCTGTGGAATCTGGTAAAATAAAATAACGTTAGTAGTAGTATTATGAATAGGAACAACTAGTCCACGCACTTACCAAATCCTGCTTTGTAGAATAAGAGAGAACACAAGGCCCATCTAGTGGTCGCAGACAACAATGCAACTCCACTCAGTGTGGGTAGTGTCAGTGTGCAAAGACGTATTTCAGTAACTGTTCATGTATTGTCTGTCGTTAGGAGCCACCACATGCATTCGCTGAAACACTAAGATCCATGGGCGGATCTAAGCTTGTTGGCAGGGGGTCTCAATCAGTCGTAGTCATATATCGTTCTACCTACGAACCGAGGTGGGGGATGGGGGTGGGTGGGGGGAAAGGACGATATATGTGTCATTCTTCTTACAGAAGGGTTAATATTAGCCGGCTGTTAATACTATATGTGTGTGTGTGTGTGTGTGTGTGTGTGTGTGTGTGTGTGTGTGTGTGTGTGTGTGTGTGTGTGTGTGTGTGTGTGTGTGTGTGTGTGTGTGTGTGTGTGTGTGTGTGTGTGTGTGTGTGTGTGTGTGTGTGTGTGTGTGTGTGTGTGTGTGTGTGTGTGTGTGTGTGTGTGTGTGTGTGTGTGTGTGTGTGTGTGTGTGTGTGTGTGTGTTGTTCTTTACTGTAATATCTGTCACTGACACCCTCCATGGCCTAGAGTGGATCATGAGCCCCCTATCACCCCCATTGATCCGTTGCTGTACACGTGTTATCATTGAGCGCCATGAAAATTGCCGTCGAAATATGATGTGTACTGATGCGTGGGGATTGCAGCTGTACAATATCACAACAATCATTTGAATGTATAAAAGATGTATTACCGCTTTCACGAGACGTAAAAGGAAGCTGTGAGTACACATTTAGTGTAAGGTGTTGTTGGTGAAATCAGCAGTGTTTTGGGGTTAAAGATGATTCGTTATATAAATAGAGCAAAGATTATATTTCATGAACACACCACATGACATGTCGCATTATACGTGGTGTCCCAAATTCTATGTTAGATAACTACTACATCAAAACAGGTGTGTCAATGTGTTGTTTATAACAAGTTTGATATATGTTGCAAGGTTGTTATGTCAACTTGAAAAGATGTTTATAAAGTCAAGAGGTTATATAGTTTCATGTTCGTGTTAAGTTCATTCGGGAGGTAAAGGATTTGTTGAACAATGTGGCTTTGTTTTGAAGGTAATCAAGGGAGCTAGTTTAAGACGCATGTGTAACATCCAAACAGAAATAGGAGCTACAAATTATTCAAATGGCTAGTGATGCTGGTGAGAGAAATTAAGAAGAAAAATAAGTTGCTAAGAAAAGGAGGTTATAAATGAAAAGCACCTGTACACGATAAAAAGGAAGACAACATACTCGGATGTAAGCCAGATAAAATGTATCAAGTAATTGATGATGAGATCATTGGGTCACGGCCTATTTATCTTCCATATCTCCACTACAAAGACACCGGATGACCTGACATGAAGATGGCGGGTATCGACACAAATAGCTGGGAGACAGCCGCCGATGATCGAGGCCAATGGAAGCTGACTGCTCAGATGAGGAGAAGACAAACGAACCACACAAGTGGCTGAGAAGAGTGACCAGATTAAACGAAGGTCTACCAACCCTGCACCTTCTCAGTCCCTGTCTTCACTGTACCTAGTGGGACTTTTCAGCTACACTAGGCAGAGAATTGGCCGTCACGGTCTAAACCAATGTCTTGCGAGACAGAAGGATGGTGGAAATAATGCGATCACGAATGAAAACGTACGCATAGATTATTCAGTTACGAAAACTACCGACAATAACTGTAAATAGTGAGATATGTTTGTGTGCGTGATGGACTGTGAGTTCACGTCAATCAATACTCGCAAGTCGTAACAGCAAGGGGTGGCAATGAAAATAGAGGACGGAAAGGAACGTTTCGGTGTGAATTGTCCCACAATCAGGGGTAGTAGCATGCACACGACACTGAGTAATGTTACTAATGCAAAGACCAACATACGTTGATTGAAAATATCAAATTGTGATTTCAATGAGGAATCAATGCAAATTATATTATGTCCCTGGTATGGAATTAGCGCATTTCTCGTGCAGCCCTTATGGACGTATGCTCAAGCTACGGTTTATCTAAACTCTGACTCTTGTTTTTTTTTGTTTTTGTTTTTTTATGACGGAGTTTGTGCAGATGACCCTTGAAATTAGGCTTAAAGAGAATGCACGACGATTTTTATTAGCTAACTGATGAGCCGCCAGTTGGGGTTTTCATAGAATTGAAATGTGCAGACCAATCAATAATCTGGCGGAAACGTTCTATTTCACTTTCAAATGTGAAGATTTACCGTAATTCTCCTCTTTATCCCTGATGTCCACAGTGAGGCTGCCACCGATACAGGTCGTCTATGTTTGTTTTCCTTCTTCTCAGTTAAAGATCCCGTTTCACTGCCGTCTCCATACTCTCCTTTATCCTTCGTTCTCCTTCCCCACTCCCCTGCCACTCCCACCAAATCTTTCTTCACGCAGTCGTCCCGACTCAGTCGTGGTCTCTCCTCTTTGATTACGTCATAGCGGTCTCTGTATTTGTCGTAAAATTAACATGTTTTATTTCATCGCCAAGTCGTGCGTTTTCGTTAATATCAAGTGATAAAAATACCACGCTAGAGCAACATGGCGGACTAACCACCAGACACTGTGGTTTTCTACAGCGTAATCTCTTAGTGAATTTGGCAACTCGGCGAATAGTCTGATAAAGAACGTATAGTTCGCCTGTTATCGTTACAGGGTTCATTCATGTCTTTTAAGGTTAACGTGTAGAATTAAAGTTGTATGTGTATGTTTGATACAATGGATTTGAGCAACAAAAAGTAAAAAGTAAAATTAACCATACAGCTTTATATAAAATAAAACTGTACCATGGGGGGTACAATAAAATAAAAGGGTAATATAAAAACCCGATTAGAATCCGGGACCTTGATAGCTTTGCGGATCGTAATCAACTCCAAAGTCTACAATATCAAGTTCGTCTTATGTTACTGTGTCAGTTTTGAATGCTTTGTAAACATTAATATAATTGTATTCAAATATAATTAGGTATAGTCTGATGGATATATGCATTGGCTATCGAAGTAACAGGAAACGTCCGGATTTCATAGCAACAGGAACCCGTTATTTCGCAAGGGCGATACAACGATGGCGCCATCATGGAGCCTAGATAATCGATAATATGCACGATGCGGTAATTTTATGTTTTGCGCTGCCATCTGGCGAATAATGTGAAATACCGGACAAACCTTTGTGACATCATACATCAGTATGGCATATTTATAGTTCACATTGGTGTACCGTGAGCGTAAAATGTGTGGTCTGCATTTCAGGGATACACACACTCTCGGTCTTTCTGGCTGTCTGTCTGTCTCTCTGTCTGTCTCTGTCTCCGTTTCTCCCCCCCCTCTCTCGCTCTAGCTCTCTCTCTCTCTCTCTCTCTCTCTCTCTCTCTCTCTCTCTCTCTCTCTCTCTCTCTCTGAATGCGCGTGTGTGCGTGCGTGTATGTGTGCGTGCGTTCGTGTGTGTAGGCGTGTGTGTGCGTGTGTTCGAACCCCCCCCCTCTCTCTCTCTCTCTCATGTTTCAAATGATAATTTCCTAAAGTCACAATTACCTTGATTGGGATTACGGGATTATTAGTTAGGAAAATGTGTTGACAGTGCTTGATTATTTGATCATAATTATAACAGCAGTACGATGCATCGCCATCGAACAAAAATGAAGTCCTCTGTTATGCGTTTGAAAATAACTGCAACGTGCATGAATTTATGTCATTCTACATGTCTATCCCGTCACATATGTACAAACGTACGTACATACAGTCGAACAGACGACAATATTGCATGAATGTGTCATCACGATCCCTCTATCACGGCCTAAGAACCAAGCGAGGCATGGTGATAACGATCGTGTAGTCGCAAGATGGTAGCACCTGTCTCCATACATCCTACCTTCGTGCTGGTCCATACCTGCAGCATGCAGATTATTACCACAATATACGTACATCAAAAGCATGACGTTGTCGATTGTTGACGAACATTTATTGTTCTTTGACATACGTTTATAGGGAATCTACAACGATTTGCATTTGTTAAAAGACACAGAGCTTGTTAGATCTCAAAGTAGGCCTAGACTCTACATATAAATTAACAATGATGCACGTCATGTTTTAATCTTTATTGCTGTCGTAAATTGTCAGAAATTATATAATACGGGAATTTGACAAATCAATAAATATTCTGGTGAAACAAGTTATATTTCAGCTTCAAATGTGAACATGTATTTGTCGGTTTTTAATTGCCGTAAAGCGGTATATGTTGTATTATGTCATAAAATTAATAAATACTTGCAGTAGTTGTGATCATGCATGCATTGACGCGTTACACACAACTCGGGTGTAGCGCGGTTATCTAGCTGGAATCTTGTGAAATGCACGGTTTATAGAGAGTGGCGGATAGGGGAAGGGAAAGTCAAAGGTGAAGGGAGCCCGGGGGATAGCAAGGAAAGAAACCTACATGTAGGACAGTGTGATGGGGATAGCTTGACGACGGTGTTAACAAGGGCTGGGTGTTAACAAGGGCTGGGTGTTAACAAGGGCTGGGTGTTAACAAGGGCTGGGTGTTAACAAGGGCTGGGTGTTACGTTTATAAACATTAAGCACGTGTATCCATCAATTCAACTGTTTATATTGGGTATAACAGTCGATTTAAGGAAAATTAACTTTCCAGCATTGATCGCGAGTTTAGTCTTACGGAAGTAATTGTCCTGATAATATTCATACAATCTCCCGATTGCGACGAAACGCACTAAATACTACTATTTATTGATAAACTGGTTCCTGTTGTTGTTGTACAATCCACGCGTTATCTATTCTAGGTGAATTAAGCAAATGAAGCAGACTGGAACCTTTCCGTTGTTTGTTCATTGTAAGCAAAGCTGTTGATTTTCTACGTCAAGAAACCAAGCCAAGGACCACCGAGATTCCTAGAATTGTAGTTCCATGTTCCTATCGCGCATCTCTCCGTTGTGTTGTTCCGGTGTTGTCATGACGTTCGGTTAACGTCTACACATGAACAGAAACGGTCCTGTTTGAAGGCAACATCGTGGACCGTTCTTTATAAAGCTGTATCTGTTGTAAAGACCAAAAAAAACGACCATGAAATGTGTACTCGTTTCCGAACTACACTGGTGATGTATAATCCAAACTATAATTATATCGTAATGATTTACTATATCAAATATATGTTGCGGTATCAATGTGCGACATACAGGTTTCTCCATGTCTGTCTGTCTGTCTGTCTGTCTGTCTCTGACTCTGTTTCTCTCTCTCTCTCTCTCTCTCTCTCTCTCTCTCTCTCTCTCTCTCTCTCTCTCTCTCTCTCTCTCTCGTAAAGGGTGAGCGAGTGAGTAAGTGAGTGGGTGGGTGAGTGGGTGGGTGAGTGAGTGAATGAGTGAGTGAGTGAGTGAGTGAGTGAGTGAGTGAGTGAGTGAGTGAGTGAGTGAGTGAGTGAGTGAGTGAGTGAGTGAGTGAGTGAGTGAGCAACAATCAACACAAATACAACTTAGCTCAACCTGTTTCAAATGATAATTACCTAAATTCACAATCACCTTGTTTGGGATTAGAAATTTAAAATTTCAGCGGCGGTGTGTGTCAGATGTACTTTTAGATGTACGCATTGTCATGAATATGAGGTCGACTATGTTGAATTGAACATGAGCGTATCTTAGGCAGATAGTTGGTGTTTCTATTTTATCATGGTTGGCTAATGTTTGGTCACACAGCTCGTAGCTTGGAATCTAACAGAACACAACTGCAGCCAAGTCTTCATTTCAGTAACAAAATACTAAGTTGCTACGTGTATCAACGAACTTGTCTGAATGTGTCGTCACGATCACTCCATTACGGTCTAAGAACCAAGCGAGGCATGGTGATAACGATCGTGTAGTCGCAAGATGGTAGCACCTGTCTCCATACATCCTACAACTAAGCACATTCAACTGAAAAGCCCGGACTTCCTTGGTGCTGGTCAACACCTGTAGCATTCACATTTTACCACAATGTACGTACACCAAAAGCATGACGTTGTAGATTGTTGACGAACATTTATTGTTCTTTAACATACGCTTAAAGGGAACGTACAAAGATTTGAATTTGTTAACAGATACAGCGTTTGATCGATCTCAAAGTAGGCCTAGACTCGACATATAAATTATCAATGCTGTACGTCATGTGTTAACCTTGATTGCTGTCGTAAGTCTATTAAAAGAACTTATATAATAGAGGAATTTTACAAATAAATAAATATTCCGATGAAACAAGTTATATTTCACCTTCTAATGTGAATATGTATGTGTCGGTTTTTAATTGCCGTAAAGCGGTATATGTCAATTTTAATTTAGCCAATTTTAATTTATCGCCAAAACTTTTATTTCTGAAGATATCAAGACGTGTATGGATATTAACAGAGATGTTATCATTTATAATATTCAGTGTTGCATTTTACTGTAAAACAGAACAAAATGGTTGTTCGTTCCCTTAAAATCGTACCAAAACAGTTCAGTATTATGTTTAATAAATGCTTGCAGTAGTTGTGATCATGCGTGCATTGACACGTCACGCCTAGCTCGGGTGTAGCGCGGTTATCTAACTGGAATCTTGTGAAATGCACGGTTTATAGAGAATGATGGATAGGAGAAAGGGAAGGGGAAATCAAGGAAGGGAGCCCGAGGAAAGGAAAGAACCCTACACGTTGGACGGTGTGATGGGCTCAGCTTGACGGTGTTTAACAAGTTAACGTGATAAGGGCTGGAAGCTACGTTTATCGGCCAAGAAACTGGTAAATACTTACAAGAATTAAACAGTATACACGTGTGTCCAACAATTCAACTGTTTATGCTTTGTGTAACAGTCGCCTTAGGGAAAATTAATTGTCCAGCATTGATCGCGTGTTTAGTCTTACGGAAGTAATTGTCCTGATAATATTCATACAATCTCCCGATTGCGACGAAACGCACTAGGTACTACTATTTATTGATAAACTGGTTCCTGTTGTTGTTGTACAATCCACGCGTTATCTATTCTAGGTGAATTAAGCAAATGAAGCAGACTGGAACCTTTCCGTTGTTTGTTCATTGTAAGCAAAGCTGTTAATTTTCTACGTCAAGAAACCAAGCCAAGGACCACCGAGATTCCTAGAATTGTAGTTCCATGTTCCTATCGCGCATCTCTCCGTTGTGTTGTTCCGGTGTTGTCATGACGTTCGGTTAACGTCTACACATGAACAGACACGGGCCTGTTTGAAGGCAACATCGTGGGTCATCCACCGTTCTTAAAGCTGTATCTGTTATAAAGACAAAATAAAAACTACCATGAAATGTGTACTCGATTCCGAACTACACTGGTGGTGTGTAATCCCAACTATAATTATATCGTAATGATTTACTATATCAATCATATCTTGAAGGAGACGCGCTATTGTTTGTGATATATATATGTGTATATATATATATATATATATATATATATATATATATATATATATATATATATATATATATGTATATATATATATATATATATATATATATATATATATATTATGTATATATATAATACATATATATATATATATATATATATATATATATATATATATATATATACATATATATATATATATATATATATATATATATATATATATATATATATAATTATGTATATATATAATATATATATATATATATATACATTATATATATATACATACACGTATATATATATATATACATATATATATATATATATATATATATATATATGTATATATGTATATATATATATATATATATATATATATATATGTATATATATATATATATATATATATATATATATATATATATATATATATATATATATATATATAATAACGTGAATGAAGCCGGTGTTGAATCATGTAAATTACTGAGCACTTTACTAGGGCAGGCTAGCGTAAATAATAAATAAAGTCTTGAATAAATAATATATGATGGAAAACATTTTTTTTTTAAAGAATAAAGAACAGTTACTGAAAAGTCGCATGATTTCAATTAGATTTTGGCCAAAGAATGGTCTTGACTCCTTTCCCATATACGAATAAACCAAATGTAAACTTGCCTATTATTTCGATATTACCATGTTGTTGGTTCTCAATATTTCTCTTGGTCCTGCAAATTACAAAGATTCATATAATTCGATTGAAGTTTCGTAATATTACGTTGGGTAATCGGGTCAGCAGTGTAACTTTTAATGGTGCACAATACAAATGCTTTTGAAATCTGTTGAACTGTTTCATATATATATATATATATATATATATATATATATATATATATATATATATATATATATATATACATATATATATATATGTATGTGTGTATATATATATATATATATATATATATATATATATATATATATATATATATATATATACATATACATATAGACACATGCACATATACACATATAATATAATTCGATTGAAGTTTCGTAATATTACGTTGGGTAATCGGGTCAGCAATGTAACTTTTAATGGTGCACAATACAAATGCTTTTGAAATCTGTTGAACTGTTTCATATATATATATATATATATATATATATATATATATATATATATATATATATATATATATATATATATATATATATATATAGATATATATATATATATATATATATATTTATATACATATAGACACATGCACATATACACATACACATACACGTATATATACATATATATATATATATATATATATATATATATTTATACAGAGAGAGAGAGGTTCGAACACACAAACACACACGCCTACACACACACGCACGCACACACGCACGCACACACACGTACGCGCACGCACACACGCGCATTCACACACACATACACACACTATTTCAGTCAAAAGAAAACATGATGATTGGACGTTTTAACAGCACAACCGTAGAACATTACTACAAATAAATGTACATAAAATGTGTTGATGTTAATTTCGTTATTTGGTTCTACTAATGTCACCCTCCGTAGCTAAACAATATTAGGTTAATCATTCCACGAGTTTTTCCCCACTACGCTAGCTGCGCGGGACGTTCTCGCGTTCATTACTGACAACTCATCCAGCAGTGCTCCGTCTACGGGGCCCTTGCACCTTACTTCGTCAGTTCAATAGCAGTAAACTGTCTGACAGCTGCAGCGAGCCGTCGTGAAACATGCTGGGACACAACAAACAACTAAATTGTCTTTACGTTCAAGAAACCCGTCGCGAACCACGTTATGATACAAGAAAACAATGAAACGACCACACGGAGTCTGAGTGCCATCGCGTGTAAGACCGTCTCAATGGTCACGCAAACTCTAAGTTATTTCAACCGCCGCCTGCCTGTCTTCTTGTCGTTGCCAGGTCGCGTGGCATCATCATTCGCCGAAAGTGGTTGCGAATAGGCGATGTTGATTTATCGCGGCCATTTCGACGCCTTGTCGGTATACGGCAAGCAGACACCGCCTTCGCTGGGTCATTATCCTCGCCAAGAGCCGCCGGTCCCGCTGAGAACAACGGTTGATGATTTCCGCTCTGGTTTGACGCCTCTGCTAGTGGTTGTTGCGCGTCCAAGTGTCAGGCTGGAAACGAGCAGTCGATGCATACGTCATACGTCACACGTGCAAGGCGACGCAACAGATGGGCAATGGTGTATGTCAAGGTCATGTAGACGTGCGGTGTCGCACGTTGCAATGAGGCGGGTTGTTGTACTGCGCTGAAGCTGGGCAAACAGTCGTCTTTCCACTTTGCGAAATGCAAGGATCAACACCACCGAAAGCTAACTCGTCTAGGCTATTTGGCACATTATTAAAATGCAATAAAACGCACGCAATAAAAAGGTATTTCATGTATATAATAGTTATTATATATATCACTAAAGTTACTTGACAATAACCATGCATAAATATAAAAGTATGACGTTTTGTGAAGAAAACTGTAACATCATGTGATGTCGTGCGCGGACAACATTGCTCACTAAGACGATCAACATACTCAAAATCAATTATTTCGAACACGTTTCTTCTGCTTCTTGACGACAATGTGCAGATGGATCCATTTTCATAGGAGGCCAAATAAGGAAAATCGATCAATACCATCTACAGAAAAGGTTTGACTTGACGGGGTGTTAGAATATGCCTTATAGAACACCTCCAGGTAGTAGGTGGTTTCAAATTGTGGTATCATAACAATTCTACAGGCCTCTATACATGCCAAGGGTTCGTCACTGCGGGGCGCTAAAATGTAGATGGAGGGGGTAATGTAAAAATAAATATCTTTGTCTAGACTCTACCTTTTCTCAATATTGAGATATCATTGGATTCGTATTAGAATTTTCTTTCAGAGTATGTGCAACAATATCAATTTTCATTGGACTATGCAACCACGAGAGGTAAAAATCACAAACAAATCAAATATTATGACCGTTTTTCAAGGCATATCAAGGCATGTCAATGTTATGGATCTAAACCTGACAAAATCAAGGTCTTTGATACCAGACAGTCTTTCCTGGCTACTACGTTGGATTGTTGTCAAACCAGAAAAGGAAGTTGAAGATGAGTTGGTAAATAGAGTGTAGCCAAAGTGTAACAACTCATCAGATCATGGTGTGGTGACACCATCAAACATCTCCCCAGGCGTCTTTGTCCAGGTGGCTGGAAACAACAATGACATCAATGAAGAGACTTTTGATGGAAAGAGGACAACCTATGACACAACACTGGTCCTCTGTGAGAGCAGTTTTGTCCAGCCCCCAAGCAGACGATCTACGCAGAAGAAACAAAGAGGAAACGGTCACTTCAATCCATTGGTGTATGTCAATCCATCAGACAGTACAGTGCATATTGAAAGCGGCTTGCTGCTGCCAGTTTCTCCGGGAAGATACAAATGCACTGAAAACACCAATGAAGGTGTTTGATATGGAACTCTTTCCCACAGAAAAACAATAGGTTCCCGGATGGAGGGGCTTCAATGTTGTGGTTCACTCCTGTGTTCCCTTTCTCACAAACATCGGCTACTGCCCTATAATCGATGGCTTTCCACATAGTTCAGCACTGTCTACACAGTCATGAAGAATGTGCAGTCCATGATGGCACGCCTTGGCCAGAATGATAGTGTCATTACATTTGACCCTGTTATCTATGTGAAGACCAAAGAGATCCAGTGGCAGCTACTAAAATAGTTTGAAGATGTGATACGCATGGGAGGCTTCCACATTGCAATGAATTATCTGGCTGTTCTGGGAAAAAAAGTATCAGGTATCAGACATCGAGGATTTGCTGTTAGAATCTGGCATGTATGGCAGTTAGACAACCTCGACCCTTCTGAAAGGGAAGTCCTACAGTCGTAGAGTGAGGGACCACAAGATAGTCATGGAAGTCTTTGCGCAGTGGCCCTCTAAGTAGGCGGTGATGTGGATGATTGTGATACAGCAAGTTGTTGCATGCCAACTAGCTCTGAAAGAAGGGAACGATGTCCAGCACACCAGGCTGAGGATGTGCCATGCCATCGCCACACTAGAGTCAGAGTTCATAAGATTCAAAACTGAGGAACGGGGTAAGTCCCAGCTGTTTGTCTACTGAGGTGACTATGTGTCCATGGTACAGCTGTTTGTCTACTGAGGTGACTATGTGTCCATGGTACAGCTGTTTGCCTACTGGGGTGACTATGTGTCCATGGTACAGCTGTTTGTCTACTGAGGTGACTATGTGTCCATGGTACAGTTGTTTGTCTACTGGGGTGAATATGTGTCCATGGTACAGCTGTTTGTCTGCTGAGGTGACTATGTGTCCATGGTACAGTTGTTTGCCTACTGGGGTGAATATGTGTCCATGGTACAGCTGTTTGCCTACTGGGGTGACTATGTGTCCGTGGTACAGTTGTTTGCCAACTGGGGTGACTATGTGTCCATGGTACAGTTGCCTACTGGGATGACTATGTGTCCGTGGTACAGCTGTTTGTCTACTGAGGTGACTATGTGTCCATGGTACAGTTGTTTGCATACTGGGGTGAATATGTGTCCATGGTACAGCTGTTTGCCTACTGGGGTGACTATGTGTCCGTGGTACAGTTGTTTGCCTATTGGGGTGAATATGTGTACGTGGTACAGCTGTTTGCCTACTGGGATGACTATGTGTCCATGGTACAGTTGTTTGCATACTGGGGTGAATATGTGTCCATGGTACAGCTGTTTGCCTACTGGGGTGACTATGTGTCCGTGGTACAGTTGTTTGCCTATTGGGGTGAATATGTGTCCGTGGTACACCTGTTTGCCTACTGGGGTGACTATGTGTCCATGGTACAGTTGTTTGCCTACTGGGGTGAATATGTGTCCATGGTACAGCTGTTTGCCTACTGGGGTGACTATGTGTCCGTGGTACAGTTGTTTGCCTACTGGGGTGAATATGTGTCCGTGGTACAGCTGTTTGCCTACTGGGGTGACTATGTGTCCATGGTACAGCTGTTTGCCTACTGGGGTGACTAACAGAACCAGACGACCGAAGCTGTCTGGGCTGTATTGCTGGAGTGAGCATTGAATGTAAATATGCAGGTTGTTTGATTGAAAGGGCTTAATGCGATATCGCACAGGGAGCCAATGCAATGATTTTAGAAGTGGCACTGAGCGAGAGAAACGAGGAGATCGTGTAACTACCCTAGGCAAAAAATTTTGGACACGTTGAAGTTTTGTAAAAATCCTTGATAGCAATATTATGAAGGAGTGAATTGCAATAATCAAGTCTGCTGCTAACAAGAGCTGTTGTAATAGTTTTAGCGACAGAAAGTGACATATACCGGCGAATACGGCGAAGATCACGGATATGATAAAAACAGCAACGACACGTTTGAGAAATATGTTGTCTAAAGTTGAAATTCTTATCAAAAGTGACTCCCAGATTCTTCGCTGAGGCTGCTGGTGTGATATTTTGATACGTGTCGGGAAAAAAACATCCAGTTTGCCACACTGCTTTGGAGTACCAATAATGAGAAATTCAGTGTTGTCTGCGTTTAACTTTAATTTGCTGTCAGTCATCCAGAGGGAGATTTCGTGGAGGCAATCGCTGAGCAGATTTAGGGAACGATTTGTATCCGAGGTAGTCAAAGAAATGTAGATCTGTGTATCATCTGCGTAAAGTGGTGATCAAAGTTATGATTTTGGATAACAGAGCTGAGTGGCGTAGTGTAAAGAGTGAACAGCAAAGACCCCAGAACAGAACCCTGGGGACACCACACGAAGAGGGGAGTACGGCCGAGAAACAGTTTGCAATCTTTATGGTTTGGTGTCTACCAGTTAGGTATGATAAAAGCTAGTTCAGAGCTGAGCCAGATATGCCATACCACAATGATAAGCGCTTAATAAGGATGTTGTGATATATGGTATCAAAGGCGGCAGACAGATCCAGCATGGTTAGTGTTGTTACTTTTCCTTTGTCAATGTTTAAGGTATCGTCATTGTGTACTTTTAAGAGAGCAGTTTATGTAGAATGAAACTCTTTGTAAGCTGATTGTGACACATTAGATAAGCAATTTGAGCTGATGTGAGACTTTAGACGGCTTGCTACGACTTTCTCCAGAATTTTGGAAATAAAGCTGAGATTGGAAACAGGTATATAACTGTTTAGATCTTCTTTAGGCAGAAAAGTCTTCTTAAGAAGTGGGTTGACATGGGCGTGTTTGAAATCATCCGGAAACAAGCCAGAACACAGTAATACATTTATAATATCCGTTATCGGTTTGAGCAATGTATCAAGATAAGATTTCAACAGTACGGTTGGTAGTGGATCAAGCTCACAGGACTTATTTGGGGAAGACATAATTATTTTCTTCACTTCATCAGCTGTGGCAGGTTCAAATGATACAAGTAAAGAATTTACTAGTGGAGAGGCCACGTTTACAGTACTTAAAGTATGATATGGGAAAGCAGAACGGATAAGACTGATTTTGTCCTTGAAATGAGTAGAGAACGAGTCACATAGAGACTTGATTGAAACATGATTAGGAAGAGATGGAGCAGGCCGCCTGTGTAGAATTTTATTTATGCAGTTCCATAGCTGACGTGGACTTTCAGAGTTATTTGAGACCATATTTGCGTAATAATCCGATTTAGCTTTGGCCATTTGTCTGTTGCAGTAGTGACAGTGTTTTGAATAACGCGACCTGTCCAAAGACGAGCGTGATTTGCGCCATACGCGCTCAAGACAACGACGACGCCTTTTAGATTGTACAATTTCGGGAGTCATCCATGGAGCGGGTGGCTTTTGTGATACAGATTTGGATCTTAGTTTGCCTACTGGGGTGACTATGTGTCCATGGTACATCTGTTTGCCTACTGGGGTGACTATGTGTCCAAGGTACCGCTGCTTCTCCAGTTCATCAAGACAGAGAAGAATGAAGATTGACCTCTGCATCTCTCTGATACTGCTGCAATGACCCATCATTTCTTCTCATCGACCCAACTACTCTAGGTGGCTTCTAGTTTAGCTGGCTGACATGAACCAGTTGCCCGAGACCAGTTGCCGTCAATGAGGAAACTGTCTGGGAAACATACAGTTGACTCAGACTTTTGTTTAAGAGTGGACTGACATGGCCCTAGAGCAGTCTATCAACTTTGACAGCAAGACAGGCGGTGGCATCATGGGCATCAGTCAGAGACCAGGAGCTCTGGAGCGATGGTTCCTGACATGTTACGAACGAGCAGTCATTACAACAACAACGAAGGAGGTGTGTGCCATACAGGGCTCGGATCGTGTTTGGTACCAACAGAGAAGTAGCACCAAAGAGACGAAGGTGATGTTCGGAAGTTGTCATCACATCTGAGCTTATGACCAATCCCTTCTCCTTGAACGAGGATGATAGTGGCATGTCGCCATTAGTCAACACTGCCACATGAATAAGGATACTCTGATGCAGCAGCACGCCTGTTCAACTCCTCCGAGATAAAGATGATCAGATGAAAATATTTGTGGAACAGAGATTGAATACCAATGAAGTGAAATTTTGGGATTTCCTGCCAAATCTGAAGATCAAAACATTTGCCACACTAGTCAAGAAGAAAACAGTGAAAACGGCTGATGAGAAGGTCATCACTCTTAATACTGACCGTGAACTCTTTGGCCGACTCGTGATTGCAGCAAAGTCACGGGACAGCAATCTGAGAGAAATCCCCAGCTACGAGTTATCAGTTTCTCCCAGGCCCACCCAGATGGCAGTTTGAGGAAAACCAACAAGAGCGTACTCATTGCTGAACTAGACAATAAGGTAGATGTCCAGCCAAAACAACCAGTGAGATGTCTACTGCCTACATCTTCGGTACGAGGGCGCTGGGTGCTGGTGCAGCAAACTTTGGTGAAATAGCATTCACGTACTACAGCCTGGTTACTACACTTGTTGTCAGCGAGTTGATGTTGTCTTCGACCAGACAATCTGCTCGAAGGTCAACAACTTTTCATCGGTGGTGGCTTCAAGAACGCTCAAAGGTCAGTACTAGTCACCAGAAGACACTGTGAAGACCTGGTACCCTCAAATCAGATCATGAAGAGGCAGATACACGACTATTGTTACACGAAAAACATGCCTCTTATGAGCACAACAGAATTGTGATTCAGTCACCTGACATATATGTGGCTGTCCTCTACACCACACACTACAGTGCAGCAGCCTCCAGTGTCGGGAGCTGTGGTTTCAGACTGGAGTCCAGGTCAAAGCGAGGTTATATACCTATCCACAACCTGGCACATGAACTAGGACCTGAGCTGTGAAATGCTTTACACGGCTCACGCACTCACAGAGTGCGATTCAATCAACGCACACTCAGAACTCAGCAAGGAAAAGGGTCTCATTGTGTTACAGTGCAGCAATGAGCAATGAGCATCAGACCAGTTGGGACAGCTTGGAGAAGAACCCAAGCTCAGCAACAGCCCTTCAGAAGCACGTGATATCTTCATAAGTGGAGTCTATTCAACAGCCAAGGGGGCTGGGAGGAAAGTGAACGATGTCAGATACTGGATGTTCTATTAAAAGAGACAAACGAATGAAAATATCCCCCTACCTCCGTCCGGTTAGTGCGTGTCGGTTTTAAATCTTAATTTATTTGCGACACAGATATGTGTCGCAAGTGCAAAATCCACCCGTACCATTTCAAAGCGAAGCTTAAGCTAAAACGTCCATAGACTACTCAGCTCAGGAGTTATAAATGTACCGCGCTAGAAGAATATGCTGCTGATGTTTAAAACACAAAATAGGCAGACAGCTATTGTAGCGGTCAATGTATGTCACTGCATTGATCACCACCACTGTCGTTATTTCATTATCGACAATATTACTAGCAATAACAACAACAAACATCGCCGCCGCCACTACGGCGAAAATTATAATACCAGAAACAATAATCACCATTTTCGTCATTATTTTATCACCGTCATTAGTATAATTGCATTCGTCAAAATGTTCATGGTGGCTGGCAAACAAAGGGATCGTCTTCCATTTATCATTGCCAGTATCCTTTACGCATTAGTGTTGCTGATTCATACGTTGCACCTATTTAACCCACGTGGTCCACCACTCATAGCTACAACACACTGAACCAACATCCGGTTTATGTTAGCAGGCTATAATCGTGGTGTGGTTTCGTGGAAACATTGTTATCGTACTTACGAGTAAAAGAACGGCTATGACGTGTCGTAAAGGTGCACAGAGCATTTTCTAAGTGACTTGCTCGTCGGAAACATTACATTTGCATCGCCTTGACCGCATTGCGTTGGACTGCATGCACACTTTACGACATCTGCTCGCTAGTGCGAGCTGCGTTACGTAAACGCGTTCGCCGCAGAAACATTACCCTTGTTGACGCTTCATTGGCGGACATAAAACATATAATAAAGCATAACCATTTCGGTTCGAACGATTCAGTTTTCAAGTAAGGTATGGAAAAAACTCATGACACATTGCTGACGCAATTGACAAAAACGTGTGATCTATTTTGAGCAATTAATTTCTCTCGGCGAACAGCACTTTTGAAAGCAGAATGTGGTGTTCACTGACATGTGCGATCGATGAGAAGATTCATTAGCGTTAAACTCTACGCAGTATATCAAGAATAGAACAATGGTGTTTATGAACACAGCAGCGGTGGCACCTGCGATGTTACCCGTGTTGGCCCAACCACAACTGGCCAACATTCGCCCAACGATGTTAATCAGAGTTGGGCCAACGAAAAAATACGAAAATTTGGCATACATCAAACTGAGGCTGATTTGCCCAATGTATTTGTATAGCTGCGTGTTCTGCAGGAAGATCGTATGGGATGTTTTGGTTGTGAACATAGTACTTCGTCTCTTCGCTGTCAACATGATATAGTACTTTGTTTTTCTGCTTTTAACATCCTGTGGTAATTTATCACTTTGTGGCAACATTATATGGTAGATTATCTTTTTACTGTTACCATTCTATGGTACTTTTTCTATTTGCACTGAACATCACATGGTATTTCATATCTTTGCTGTCAACATTATGTGGTAATTCAAATATTTGCTGTCAACATGTTATGGTCATTAATCTCTATGTTGTCAACATTTTATGGTACTTCGTCGCTTTTTCTATTTGCAGTGAACATTACATGGTACTTCATATCTTTGCTGTCAACATTCTGTGGTAATTCATATATTTGCTGTCAACATGTTATAGTAATTAATCTCTATTTTGTCAACATTTTATAGTACTTCGTCTCTTTGCTTTCAGAATGCTATGATACTACGTCTACTGGCTGTCAACATTATATGGTAATTCATCTCTGCCCTCAACACTACATGATATTTAATATATTTGCTGTTGACAACAGTCTATGGTATTTCATCTTTTTGATGTCAACATTATATGATACTTGACTGCTGTCAACATTGTACAGTGTCACGAATTCTGATTCATGTTGTGTGTAGCACAATTCCATCTAGTTTATTTTCCATATTTCACATTTCGTGATATGACCCCGTCTTTATTATCTGGACAAAATGTCCAGTAGTTGTGATAAACAGTACTTCATCGCTTTGATATCAATATATGATGCTACGAAATGGTGACATCGTCATTGCTAAATGTATAAAGTATCTCCAAGTATCGGTACCAGCATTGGTGATTGGAATTGTAAGAATGACGAAAAAAAAAAATGGTTTAATCAAGATTACAAATAGAAATGCACGAGAGAACAACAGCGACGTAAACATGTTCTGATTGATTGATTGCTGAGTAATGTGTGACATAGCAATTATATAAGCTGCAAACACCGTTCCGTGTATACTTAGAAATGTGTCAAACTATGCATATACCCGATTTTCGGGGGCTTCTTAACACCACGGAACTGTTGAGAATGTGTTTCCTAATAAGTATGCCGGCAATACATACACACATATATATGGCAAAGGTTACACAATAGGACAAGTAACGTATGTGTCGACCTTTGATGACGTTCGTCGCCTGAACAGACGCAAATCCTCCGGAAAACGCACGGACCATGCATTATTGACAGATGATCACCGCCGTTCTGTTCTCCTGGGCAGTGCGCATATCAATAATTAAGAGCATTACTCATAGACTAGAAGGTCAGGAAGCGCATTATTGTAAGACACTGTCCGTTTTCTTCTGTATGAAAGGCGATCTTTACAGCAACAATGAGTCAGAAAGCTGGTCCCTTTTGTTTTGCTGTTACGAAATTATAATGTGCCATTTCTCAGTGCTTGTGAGTCATCATATTGTGAGTCATCATCTTATGCTGTTGGACTAAATCGAAGACACAATATAATCTATATATCTCTGCGAAAATAGGAGTGGTCATTTTGGGCAGCGCCATTAGGCAACACTGTTGGGCTACAGTAATTCTGAATATTGTACGTAAACAACTTTTCTAGTAACGCTGTAACTGGTGTGGCAGAACGGTTATGGTACTTCCGTACGTTGTAACTGGTGTGGCAGACCGGTTACGGTACTTCCGTATATTGTAACTGGTGTGGCAGAACGGTTACGGTACTTCCGCACACTGTAACTGGTGTGGCAGAACGGCTATGGTACTTCCGTACGTTGTAACTGGTGTGGCAGACCGGTTACAGTACTTCCGTATTCCGAGATAGCAGACAAAGAAAACTACCAAACATCTCCCGTACATATCATCAACCATCCGATTTCCACGCAAATATAATATTATTATCAATACTAGTATCGTAGTAATTTTCATTATCGTGAACCTTATTATTATTGCGTACTGGTTTATGCCTTTATTCGTTGTAAAAGTTATTATGTTAGTGTTAACAGTAAGAAGATATTTGTGGACTTCCTTGTTTGGAGCGTTGCTCAGTATGGCAATGAGTAATGAGTCCTTCACACACAAGAAAGAGGATGACAAACGTAAGCACGCATTCGATATGTGAGTACGGCGCAGAAGGCTAAGGATAAGCTGGACACAGAGGAAGACAAACTTCTGGGTCAGAGATAATGTAGGCTTAGGGGTTAAGGAAGAAGAAGATCTGCTATACTTCATTTAGAAAAGAAAACTGACTAGGTGCGGCCATTGGAAGAAGAAGACCAGCAGAGAAGGAGAACTACCAGGAAAAAACGAAGAGGCAGAAGAAAACTTGGCTGGATTTACAACACCAAGCACTGCATAAATGGTGGACTCGAAGTGGCTGGATAGATTGCAAGGATGCGCCAGGAAATAAATATCATCGCCTTCCGCATTGTCGTCGTGTCTTTGCCACACTCTCGCCTCTGTAACAAATTCTAAACCGTCTCGTCTTTCCAACATAATATGTGGCTCCTTTGTTGAATAACAATACCATTTATTCGTTAATGAATTGTTGAACTACTAGTTGAAACAATAACAAGTGTATTCCAAAAGTAAATATTCAAAAGAGCACACCTAAACGTGACCAAGCCAGTTATATTATCAATAACGATGTATCAGGTAAAATATAAATTCAACATGAATGTCTCATCTAGAGCTGCCTAGTGATAGGGTGTGTGCATCTTCTTCTACTTCTTCTTCCAATATCGCTAATGAGAGTAGCAAACAGGAAAATTGTGTTTTACTCACATTACTTTCCACCACGTGGACGGACAAACGTTGTAATCAAATTCATCCCACTAAGATTACTAACTACCTCCTGCAACCAACATGAACTGATATTTATTTTACGCGATGGAAACGGATCATTCACATGACATTTATATATATCGCGGGTCGTTTAAAACATCCAATTCCTTTATGACATATAAATGCATGTACTGTTACGGGAAATCTTTATGAAAGCATATCCTGCAAAGTGTAACATGTTACATGACAACTTCTCTATCACTCAGTTCGAATATCAAGGTCGCCATCTTTGTAAACGCAAATCTGACTGGCTAATGATGATCCATGTGGGTTGGTGCAGACGGTTCTCGGGCGTGGGCGTAATGAACCGACTCATTTATGGCGGAGTCCCAAAATGGTCACGGGCGTTTATTCTGTTACGTATTAAGTGCCATAGATGTAGGTTGATAATACAATTATGGCAGATACGTTAAGATGGATAGATTCACGCGTGAAACCATAAATAACACATGCAGAATATTAGCGTGGAATATTTTAGCCGTTATACATTAAGGCGCAAATGTGATATTTTGAAAATAGGCTTACATAACTTGTAGAGCGAGATTTACACGCGCCCATTCCTAAGCGAAGGCTTGGCCAATGAGCGGCCAGCGCGCGCACAGCGTCACCGCTGACGTGGCCACTGAGCGGAGATCATCCACGACGTGGGCGTGGCCATCGATCCGACGACGTCGTGGGCGGAGCACTGCTTAAGTATCACGTCGGGAAAACTGGACATAGCATTCCTAGTTGTCAGTTACATCGCCAGTGAACCAGCACTTGAAGAGACGACAGACGCAACGACAACTGCAGAAGAGGAACTGCACAGGCAACGTCGTTAAGACAAAGACTCTACTCAGCCACGCAGCGTACAAGGTACAGTAAATTCTCTTGACTTAAGCCTTATCACTCCCTGGCGGGGCATAAACCATTAACGGCTCCTTCCCATCGGACACGGTATTGGGCTTGCGTTTCCAGTTCTTTCCATCTACATCCTGCGTTTGTCTGCTCTGGTTCCAATTCTCCGCGCCAGGTGCTTCTTTGTCTTCTCCCTTTCCTTTAAAAAGAGGGTTCCATATAAGTGTCTGTCTTGTACTTGTATTGTGCTCGCTTCCTGAGAATATGACCTATCCATTTCCAATTGATTCTTGATTTGTTCTTTCCCACAACGCTGCTTCATTACTATTTTTTTCTGGCCACTATATCCTAAGTATTCTCCTTAAATATATGTTTACGAAACTTTGGATCTTTTGTAGCGTGCATTTCGTAGTAAGCCAGGTTTTTCGCAGTACATTGTGCTGACTGCCAATGACTATATTTCTTGAGTGTACCGTAGAAAGAAAATGTTTGGACTAATAGGATGTGTTCGTTGACTGTCCAAAACACACACGTTTCTTAAAATTGGAATACTAGTTTTCCAAAACGTTTTTATAATAATAATTACTGGCATAAATTAACTATGCGTGAGAAACTATTTGAAATGATTTACTAATCCACACGGAATAGCGGGAAAATGGGCTACATCTTGAATGAAATAAGAACGCTGGCGTAGAACAGGACACTGTGGAGAGGTTTAGTGGATGGCCCGCGTTCCCAGCGGACAAATGGGCCTAAAGAACTATTCCACACTAACACTATCGTTTTTTTTATTAGATTATAAAATTTAAACACGAGAGGTGAAAGTACCCGAGCTCTAGTTAAATGTTCCTCTTCTTAATATTAAAATCAGAGGTCAACACAGACCAAAAAGAACTCGGAGGGACGACATTTGTTTACGAGCACGAATGTAGCAACTGATATAGGTAACGCATAAAACATTAACTATCGATATTCCTACACGATGTTTTCGATTACATGGCTACAATAACGCATGCTGCTTTTCACAATAACTCGATACAAGTTCACAAATGTCGGTATGACCACGTGGTAGCTGCGTTATTACGCACTTTCGGGACTAAAGTACCACCGGTGCACCTTAACACAGAAATACATCATGACCAAAATCCATAAACTTGAGCATGTCAACAAGTCATCATACCTGGGCAGTATCGTCATCCTTCAAGAAGATGCAGATGAAGACACCAGAACACGATTTGGTAAAGCCAGTTATTTTGCAAGACTTGTAACCCCTGTTTGAATCCTCGGTGTCCTCCCGAAATACGAAACTCTGAAAATGAGAAGATGAAAATGGCTCGGTCATGTCTTCAGAATGACAAATGATCTACCAGCAAAAACAGCGTTCACTTGGACTCCAAAAGGGAAGAGAAAAATTAGCAGATAAAAAAAACATCGTGGAGACGAACCAAGGAAGAAGAACTGAAGGCTGCTTGCCAGACATGGGTTACAGCGGCAAGGAGAGCCCACGACAAAGGGAGCTGGCGAGATCTTGTGCGAGCCTTATGTGCCACACATGGGCACAAACAGGATAAGTATGTAAGTAATCACCAACATGATTTTCTTGAAATACTCTCGCCAGTAACATAAAGAATACAGCTTTGGTAGATTCCAAAATGTTCAAAGTTTTTTTGTTGAAGGATTTTGAATATGGTGCGTGGAGAATCGGTCCACCAGTAGCACACAATTTCATAGATACAACACGGTACATTCTGTTCAAGTTGTTGTTATTGTTGTTGCTGGTCAATGTGATTTACCTGCGACTTACCGACGCCAAAGGTTCTGCTGTCAGTTTGTATATGTTTCGTTTCACGATCGGAACCACTGGAGCAGAATCTCAGTATCATTGGGGAATCATTTGCACTGGCTAATTAATCTAATCAATTCGTGCATACGTTAGAAGACACTGAACGGTTAGATGACTCACGTTGCGTGAAAGTTTGTAAGTTGGAAACGTGAAAGGCTAAAGTCCGCAACTTTAAGAGAATGGAGAGGGACAAGAAAGCACTATTAGGGTAGGCGAAAGACGCCACAAAAATGACCCTCTGAAGTGTATAGACTTTTTAGAAAGATGAAGAGGTTTAATAGTGCAATCGTGGTATTTCTACGTCATACCAATCAGTGACGTCACTGACAATAACAAGTGACGTCACTGATATCCACGATGAAGTATCATGGTTGTCTTGGAAGGTGTCCAACCAATGATACAATGCATATGCGCAGAGCGAGCGTGTGTGTGTTTGTGAAGGCGTGCGTGCGTGTATGCTGTGTGCGTACGTGGCGTGTGTGTGTGTGTGAGTGTGTGCTGTGTGTGTGTGTGTGTGTGTGTGTGTGTGTGTGTGTGTGTGTGTGTGTGTGTGTGTGTGTGTGTGTGTGTGTGTGTGTGTGTGTGTGTGCGTGCGTGCGTGCGTGGGTGGGTGGGTGGGTGGGTGGGTGGGTGGGTGGGTGGGTGGGTGGGTGGGTGGGTGGGTGGGTGGGTGGGTGGGTGGGTGGGTGGGTGGGTGGGTGCGGGCGTGCTTGTATATGTGCGTGCCGCATGCATGTGTGTGATCGCCAGCGTTGGAGATAGATAACTAGCGAACTGTGCATACAAAAATCCGACATTTCATTCTCGCAATCACGATTTCTTATCGACCATGGACAACAAATAAATAAATAATTAAACGATTGGCACACGTTCGTGTTAAATAAGTAATCGGCAACATGGCGGTATTAACACATCACCAATAACACGACATTAACACGCTAAATTGTGTTTCAGCAAAGTTCAAACAATGTATAACATTACGTATTGGTGGTTTGGTAACCAAAACATCACTTCAGTGACGTCGCTTACAGAGTGAAACTGGAGTTTATGCACAGAGACGCTATTGTGGGTATACGAACCGGGCAGCGTTTTTGGGAATGTCTTGGTAACAATGTTACATCAGTTAAATTCACTGGCAATAATAAATTTCAGTGACAATATACAAGTCACACGCTACGTACTGGGTGGGTTGGCGGCGGTTTAAACCTACATCTGTATGCTAAGCACTATACGTTTTTGGGCTTTGATAACTTTTGGTAACACCCCTTACTTTATCCAAGACTCTGACATGTATTGCAATTAGTGGCGAACTGCTCCGAACGATTCTCCAAAATAAAAACATCAAAACCTTTTGAAATAATATTTATGACGCGTTGAATTTGCAAATCCCATCGGTCGCACAGAGTGTCGGTCAAAGACAATTTGAGATAAAACCACTATCGATTCCCAGGGTCGTTTTGCCGATAACTAATTAAAATGTTAGCGTATTTTGCGCTCGCCTTCTTTCAGCAACAAATGAAGCATAATTGCTATGGCTACAAAATCGACTAATGATTAAGTTGCCCATCGATCACTATGCAAGCGCGCTTCGGGTGCCGATGTCGCGTTTATGATATACGGGGTGGCCATGCCTCATGGGAAACAAGATCGAATCCCGCATGATGTTATCCTTTTCCAAATCGCTTTCATTCGCCCCGAAAAAGACCAGAGGGCATTGCCTTCACGGCGGCAATGCATTATGCAGCTGTAGCACACAAAAACGCTGGATCAATTGTATCTGTTGTTGTCTAGTTATCTTACTGCTCCGTGCAATCCATCACTAGCACAGGCCTACGACGATCCATAGTCTGTCAGTTCAAGTACAAAAACATGTTTTATATATATATATATATATATATATATATATATATATATATATATATATATATATATATGGCCCATGCTACTATATTGTTTTCGAGACGAATACTTGTTATAGTATCATGGACAGAAAAGAAATGCAATGATGGAATTCCAAAAACAGCTAACGAAAAAAGGAGGATCGTGTTCGAAATCTGGAAAAGACACGCAGACTTCATAGTGTGTGACGAATAAGGGGAAAATAGAAGACTTAGTGACAACAGGAAACATTGAGGAAAAACGAAGCAGAGGTCGGCAAAGAAATACAATCATTGGTGGTCTAGCAGACTGGCTAGGAAAGGACACAGCAGACCTGTTACGAGACATGTGTTCGTGGGATATGTAGGTTCCTGGGCCCGAGGTTATAAACCGTACTCAACTCAATTGAGCACGGTTTCATGCTCAAGCCTCGCTTTCACACTATGCTCAAACTCAGGCGAGGTTATAAAACATCTTGAGCACGAAATCGTGCTCAGCACGAAATGCTGAAATCCTGAGTATGCTCAAGACCGTGCTCAACGCCGTGCTCAAGCATAAATAAAAATGGCAGCTCACGCATAAATTTATTGAAGTCGTTGAAAGTTCGTCCGTTTTGAGAAGATAAGCTGTCCGATTTTAAGGTCTCCAGGCCGCCTACTTCCGAGTTTTATCCGTATGAAGACCTGATGGAATACGACATTTGTGAAAGATTTTGTTTGATGGCTCAAACTGCACTATTTAACGAACATTTGCCAAATGTAACCGCAGCAGCGACAGACACCGCAAAACAAGTGATAGTTTACTTTTAGTTGCTTTTTTGGCAGCGGGGACCATTCATTTACAGCTGCTGCAGGACGACAACAATATATTTCAACTGCCGAGTCAGAGTCATGATTCACACGAAATGTGTCTACAGAAATTAAAACTATGTGGTTTAGTTGAACGATTTATAACATGCCATACTGGACATTAAGGCATACCAATACGATATATGCGAAGTGTATGTGTGCTGCAAAATAAAATTATTCCGTGAACTGCCAATGCCAATGACAATGTCATGGCCATGCCCATGGCAATACAGCCACTTCGTTTTGTCACTGTAAAGAATTAGGCAGTGATTTAAAACATTTCGCCAGTTTTGAGTTGGGAATATAGCAAATAATATATAATTATGTGTTTATAACATAATATAGCTAATCTAAATATTATATCAACTGGATTATGCTTACATACCATGCTATATTTATATTATTCATGCAGCCCGACCCCAGGCCAGGGCGAAGCCGAAGGATGTATGTATATGAAATATAAAAAAATTGCTATCCCAGGCCAAGGCAGCTATAGCCTAGGGGTAGGACTTCACATAGTAGGTGCCCTTTGGAAGTAGAATACACATGCAAAATATGCAACACACACATCCAGGATAATGTAACACTTGTGTTGTTGAGTTTTTTTAAGAGATTGTTCAAATTGAACAATATGTAAGAAAAACCTTCCATATGTCTATATTTAGGCTACCGCAAAAAGTAAAATTGTAGGTTATTGATGTTAAACATAATGCTGTTCTAGCCTTACTACTCCAATGCCGCAGGAAATCTAAGAACGAACTAGTGCAGGTGACAAACTACAGCTCTAATATAGTGTTTACATCTTTCCTATAATTTATAGTAAATGCAAATTTTCCAAATAATAGATACAAAGATATCACGACTTTTCTAAGACAAAGAAGAACATCAAACTTTGGAAAAAGTTTGTGATTGGAATATAAAGTACTGGCAAATATAGCTATACAATGATTAAGAGGCATGCCACACTAAACTAAGCAAGGTGTTAGTGAAAACAGCGACATGTGTAGTGCATATACCCAGGGCGTATGTAATATAATACTAATAGTAACATATGCTGCATATATTGTCTTGTGCAGTAACATATTTCAAATATAACTTAATTTATGATAAATAAAATAATATATGTTATGGAAATAATGATTCCATATAGTAGATAGTGTGCACATTAAAAGTGCAAATAATATATTCGCTTGGGCGCTCTCATCATAATTATTATTATTAAGAATTACCACTACAAATCAATGATAACATAGCTTACTCTTTCAGTTTACACTTTACTGTTTGATATTGTATTAGTACTATATTTGTTTTATCTATAAAAATATTAATCATTAAGGAGTAATACAAACCTTTCTATGATATTCAATGAAATCCGTTTTAGCATATCATTTATTAATTTCAATCACTTTACTCTGTAATACTACACCCATATAAAAGATAGGCTGGACTAAAATTATAGACTACTAACAGTGGGTAATCCCCGTGACACAAACATGTGACACCCGACGTCAAAACTAAGCCTAGGCTAAGGGGGCAAACAAAATTAGTTGTTAACACCGCTATTTCTTAGTTTGACAAATACTTCAGTTTCTGGGTTCACTGCGCAACAATCTGAATACATCACAGTTTCACACAGAGTCTTCTACGTGACTCTGACGTATGGTTCCACCAGACAAGTGTATAGACTATAGTTCAAGTGTATAGCCATAGGTACAACATGATCTGAACACAGTAGTTTTTACATATTCAGTACACATAGAATGATCAAAACTATGAAACTGAACCTTTGTCTCACAAAATGTTTATTTTTGTACTCCTCTTTCCAGTACGTGTGTATTGTTACACGCATGTATAGATTATGGAAACAATGGACATTGTAATGAAATATTAAAAAAAATATATTATAATGAACCACGGATTTAGGTAATGTCATTATTGTTTACCTTTGACAGCATAAATATAATATATTTTGTAACGAAATTGATGTTATATTAACACTTGCATTCATTAAAAAAGTACAACGTGTCGTGTTCCTCGGTACATTTCCAGAAGTTCTAGTTACTACGCCAAATGAACATGGCAAACATAATTACTTAGGCTGCCGAATCGCTTAGTTGGGGCAGTCTTAGTCTGGCTGCGAGGTATTACTTTTTGCTATTTTTATATTTTTAGACAGTTTTATCTTGTGACTCGTTTCGTTCTGTCTGTTAAATCGTTCACTATGTGCTCGACTTTCCACACAGCGTGTGATATTGGTGATGGGTTGATTTTTCTCCGGCGCTTTTTCCCGCAAAAGAGACGTTTGCAGCCGAAATTCTTCGTCCACCACTGTTTATATGCGGAAGTATCTTTGTTATCTTTTTCAAAAAGAGAGTTCCACTTGGACGCTTGTGCATTTGAAAAAACCGCGTCGTTTCGTACTCAGCTGAGTACGTACTCAATACGTTTTATAACCTCGGTTGAGCACGAAAACTCTGGTGAGCATGAAATCTCAGACTTGAGCACAGACTTGAGCTTGAGTTTGAGTACGGTTTATAACCTCGGGCCCTGGTCGCCTACGCCTGCAACAGACACGGCACTTGCTGACGATGACGATACGTTTATATAATATGTAGTGTAATATCCGGAAAGGCGCGGTGTTGTTCCTTCGTCTGCAGGCTACAGTATAACAGGGTGTATTGTTACCAATCAATTTATTGCGGTGGACCAGACGCCGACGGCCCTGGAGGTGCGCGTCACTAGTAAAAAGAAAAGAAGCTATATATAAACCATCATCGTTATAACGGCGGAGGAGGATGTAAAGTGGAGGGGAAATTGCCGACAGGGAGCAGTGGAAAACGACAACAACCAAAAGCAATGCAACAGAACGAGAACTAGTCGGCTTCATCCCTTTACAAAGGGAACTGCGAGAAAGAGCACCATCATCATCATCATCATTATCATCACCACCACCACCATCACCACCATTATCACCACCATCATCATAATCACCATCATCATTATCACCATCATGATCATCACCATCACCACCATCACCACCATTATCACCACCATCATCATAATCACCATCATCATTATCACCATCATGATCATCATCATCATTATCACCACCACCACCATAATCATCATCGTCATCATCATCATCATCAATGTCGTTTAATGTAGTTTAAGCCAGTGTAGCAGCGGCCAGTCTTCGGGCGATTTATTGACGCACATTAATGTTATCGGCTCACCGCCTGCCCGGTTTGACGGACGTTTCTCGTCACCCTGTACGTTACGTTTACCACGTCGTTGCCACTTTTATGCCAACCTTGAGCGGTTTATGAATATCTCTTATTGACGTTGATTGATCAATTCCGCGGTTGGTTGTCTACGTAGAAATGCTGCAGGGAAGGCTATTGTGTTATCACACGAAGACCTAGCATTCGGTCGCCGATGGTTGCCGCGATTTGGCAGCCACTGACGTCTATGAAGTCGTTGCTGTCTTCGAGCCATTGATGAATTGACGCCATTGACGGCAAATTGATACCCTTGACGATGCGTTGCCGGTCCCCCGACGAAATTTAGCATCCATACGTGTCCCCGGTTCGAAAAGCAAACCTACTTGGTCTCGACATCATCATTAGTCTGGAATAGAACCTTGTATAGAAACAGTTACGGCATTGGATCTCGTAGACAATGTCTCAACCGAAACACATAGGCAAGGTAGAGTGAAAGAAATTGTCCACGCTTCCAAACGGCAGCTGGTGGATTCGAAACGCCGTCCTCTCGATTGAGAGTCTGATTCTCTGACCATCGTGCAACAGCGCTGCGCATATGTACTCAACAATAACAACCGATTCTGGCAGGTAGCCACCGCCTCGTTGAAGAGCCCAGAAGTACTTACCGCGACAGCCGACTCTAAGCACACCGACAGCTGCGGCCCCAACTTTCCAGTGAGTGCGTCCATCTTGATCGGTCGCGTGCTGAGTAGGTCCTTCCAGCTAGTGATATTACGTTATTTGATGGTATTAGATACAGCCGGCGACTTATCTTTGTGCAATTACGAGCTCAAAGGGACACCTGATTAAAATGGCATGATAGGCGCCGGTCGGTGTGATGGACAAAAAAGCACTGTCTGTGTCTCGCCGATTACATGTGTCGTGACCCGTAGTATTACTGACGTCGATGGTGTTCGTTTGACTGCGAAGCCATCACAAGCTAGCGCTCTCCTGATTTGGCATAAAAGGTAAAATTAAAATTGATATCGATTGGTTAACCAAATCAAAATCCTGCATATTATTTATAGTTTATCAGCAGTCAGCTACATGCCTGCACATGAAGAACATGCATATTAGTCACTCAATACATAAATGTTATATCGATCGGTAAACCAAACCAAAATCCTGTATATTATTTATAGTTTCTTAACAGTCAGTTAGAATTAATTCCAGTGCCTATATCCCCTTAAACAATCTACTAGCAATAAAAGACCTACAGTTTACAAAATTCCAGATTAGAGGGGCTAGAGCCTGCTCAATGGGGCTAGAGCCTGCTCAGAGAGACTAGAGCCTGCTCAGAGGGGCTAGAGCCTGATCAGAGGGGCTAGAGGCACGTTTTTCATCCTCCGAACATCCATGATCTGAATGTTTTAGCTACACAAATTACTTTGTTTAAACCACGCAATTGCTTTGATAAAAATACAGAAAACACGACCATTGTTTTTATATCGTAAGGTGCAGGACAAGTGGAAGGTCATAACGTGCTTTCTGACTGGCGGAACGAGAGCTATCTAAAGGTAAAAGACAGAGAACTAAAACACAATTGCGAACTTTATAGATCATGCGTACACTTTAGTGCTGCATATGTCATTGCTGTCTTTGTATTTTTTTTATTATTTTATTAGATAACATTACTTACATATGGATATGGCTGGAATCCCATCGATGATTTCTGATCAAACATGACGTCACATCCCCCGTTCTCCCACGATTCTCGTTCGACTGTACTACTGTTATAGAATGATTACGGGATAGCACACGTAACCTAAGATGTAATATTATTAGTACATTATTTATTCACATCAGCGTCAACGTCATAACACAAAAATAAAAATTATTTGTGCACAATTCGCCTTACATATTATTATCCATTATGTAATAGTGCAACATGATTTTAGTAGAATATCCACGGTTTTCCAACACAACGGTGACTGTATGTGTGTCCTTTAACGCAATGAAAGGAGTGTAACTGGTATTAATGGGTCAATACCACGTCAACGGTGACTGTATGTGTGTCCTTTAATGCAATGAAAGGAGTGTAACTGGTATTAATGGATCAATACCACGTCAAATGCTGCCGACAATGAACAATGAAATATGTCAACAACCAACTCAGGAGAACTACTTTCAGCAAGGGTACTACGAGTAAGGACAATGACGTCATTGAGTTGTAAATGTCACGTGCGCGTGACGAATGTTCAAACCAAACATTGTGCTTTCTGAAGGAAACCCAGCACACTCAACGATGATAATGACTTGTTGCATTTAAGTCACTTTCTGCTTTCTGCCGGCATCTCAGAAAAAGTCGTTGTCAATTGTTAACCGTGTTGAAGTGTAGTCAGAATGGGCGAAGTGAACAAGCTAGAAGCCTCAACGAAAGGTTAAGAATACCTTGGGTTTCAGTCTATCTTAATATATTTTTCCTACAGCAAAGCTAGTGCTCAATTTAGTTGATTGGAATATACATCAACATATTCAGTTGTGTACGACCCCCGGGCATCGAATGCCGTGTAATCAGCACAGGAAGCACAGCTAGTGTTGTTGATGCAATTGTTTTGCTAATTATGTGATCTGTTGTGCATGATTTTATGGAATTGTTTTCAGCATTCAGGTTTCATGAATAAAGCGTTTCTATGACATACCATATGACACCGTACGTCTCTGACAAGACATATCACTGGCCCGTCCTCGGGATTTTGAAAAGGGGGGTTCGGGGCCTTCGGGCGTACCAAATCAACCGGGATTTCTGGGGTGATTTTTTTATTTTTTACACTTAAATGAAATTCTCAAGAAAAGGTGTTCAGCGAGGGCTTGCTCTTCTCTTAATCACACCTAGATGTGGAATGCAACATCCATTCATACAAGAAATACAATCGGAATGTTATATGAATAGTGTTCAATTTCCCTGCTGTGTGGCGAGTGACCAAGAGACAACTGCCAGATAGATGCAAACTTCATAAACTAATGTCTCAGATCCTTACACAAAATAAAATCATAATAAAATGCGAAGGGAAAGCCTCAAACTGGGACCCAAGGGAAGGGCAGGTCAACATAACACCAGAGAGAAGAGATTAACAAAAAATAGACCTGGATAGACACATATTCCAAGAAACAACAGATATTACACGACAGATCCTTAATGGGCACCCACAAGGGAAGAAAACAAATCTTTGATATGAGAAATCAGAGAATACCTGAATTAGATCAGTCTATTAAGACATGAAGCAGTTGAGTACAACCTGCAGTGACATAAATAAAGTGATGTTTGAGCACCACGAACGGAGCGAAAGGAGTGTGATTAAATACATAACTCTCAAGTATCCCAGCTTCCTACTCATAGAGTGTGTTTGCTATCTTAGCCCTGCTTTACTGTGACGGTCAATCACGAAGGTTGATAAATGAAACTTGACTGTCTTGTGTCAGGAACGTTTTCTCGAAATATGTGCTCTGTAGGTATGGCAAGAATGGGGCGTACTCATGCCTTGTATGTTCAACAAGTGCACACTGTGTGCACAACAAGTATGGCATTAACATGTGCCAAAGACATGTGTACACAAATCATGGGGTATACACGTGTACATTGTGTGTACAGCAGGAATGCATTGTGCGCACAAGTGCGTCTTTATTTAATTTGGCTAAATCTTGTTAAATATAAGCTGTTAAAATAACTTATCAAACATAACTTGTTAGGTTGAGTTTGTGTGCTTCAGTTTCTGCTACATGATCATATAGCTACGGATCATACAGCTACGGATCATACAGCTACGGTTCTTATAGCTACGCATCATACAGCTACGAATCCGGGTGAATCATTCTCGGTTACGAATTGCAGTCATTTAAAATTGCAGGATTGACAAATGCACCATACCGTCTATAGATATACTGTTATATCTCGTCTATGCACGGAACCAATTAGACATAGCACACATTTCAGTCAGGAACGCGTGAATTCAGTATTCTTTCCGTCCTCTAAACTAAGACTGTCTGGTCGGGTACTACGTCGTTGCAAGGGGCGTGAGCTCATTCTCACGAACGTGTGCGCGCCTTTATTGATGTCCGTGAATCATATGGATTATTCACGTGTTTGATATTAAAATCGAGTACTTTACACGCGAGTTTCAGATTGTGACAAATACGAGATCACCATACGTACAGCCTTTCTTTACTTCTCGAACAAACACCCTTGCATGATATCAAGCACGTATTAGCCACGTAAGCATGAGTGCATCGCACGTTCTTGTATCGCTACAGGAAATGCATGAAATGGGCCTCATGACGTCATGTGTTTTTTTTGGCTTGCGAGCGAACCAATGACAAATAGCGAATGACAAATATTGGTTTTCTCGAAACATTGCTGAAATGAGCTACGGCACAATTGCAATACGCTGCTAAGTTATAAATAGACAGAATATATATATATATATATATATATATATATATATATATATATATATATATATATATATATATATATATATATATATATATATACAAATGGATCACATGTAGACACACATTACAATGTATATCAAATTATTTCCAAATAATTAACATGTGTATAGTGGAAATTTAAGCGTACATTAACATAAAATTTCACCTGATCAAAATGCAATGCGTTGCCTCCCACCAATTGTTTAACTGCATCATGCAATTTCTAAAACGAAACAAGCTTGAGATGTTTTTTCTCTATCTGGCGGCATATGTTTAAGATTTGTTTAAGTTTATAAAAATGACGTTGTTGGGAGCAGGAAAAACATGCCGCGTTTAGGTAGCCCAAACGTTCAGGTAGCCCAGCCGTTTAGGTAGCCCAAACGTTCAGGTAGCCCAACCGTTTAGGTAGCCCAAATGTTTAGGTAGCCCAACCGTTTAGGTAACCCAAACCTTTCGGTGCAGTTGCGTGTCGTAAAGAGGACTGTATACAGTGCATTGTTCACTGGGGTCGAACAGAGGACGCTAATTGTACTCGTTATGATCAAGCAACAACTGCTCATGAGCCTAGTTGCTGTCATCCTGCACTAAGTGCGTCGCATAGGGCGGAAACTATCGCACGCCACCTTTCTCTGTCCTGAACCTCGTTGCCTGCTTTACCAAACATTATGCTACGTGCCAGTATTGCAGAACCCAATTTGCAAAATGAAGCAGCCAGAAATCCATTAATTCCACCAACTCCATCTTAATAAGGCTTAACAAGGCTACCACCCAAGGCCACGCGCTCTCGAGATGGCAAGTAGACATATTTGTAGCACATTTGACTGCTGGCATTAATACAATCATTATATAATGTTCCATTCATTTATCATCGTTAGCACATTGTATCTAGTACGAGTGACGGAACACTTCTGTTGCAGGCCGGCCGTCATGAAACCTATGCCAGCGTGCGTGTTTCTGCTCCTGCTGGTCGTCGTCAGCAGCCTGCCTCTACAGGGTTCGAAGCGGCGGACAGTACGTGGGTTCCGGGTCGGGGCCGCAGACAGATTCAGTCACGGCTTCGGCAAGAGACTCGCCGAACCGCTCGAAGATGCTCTCGTACAGAGACTTGAGTAAGTAAACTATCGCTTTCACAACTTTCACTTTCATATTGGCCGAATGAATCAGTTGATCGTGGTATGTTAGTATATAAACCTTGTTCATTTCCTCTTTATCCTTCTCATCGTACCGCCGATGTTTGTCACTTGTAATATTGATGTCCGTCTTTGAGTGTGGATGATAACGCACTAGCCGCAGATTAATAGCATTTCGCGCTCCATCCAGCAGACAAGAATAATCCAACGTAAATGGACCGTGTGCCTCTTTCATCCGCATCTGCGGGATGTAACAATCTTGAAAAGGTCAGAGAAAACTCTCCGGAACATCATGAAGCTGTCGGACTCTCCGAACCGCAACAATAGCCCTGGACTATCTTGCTGCGGGGCATTGTGCTTCAATGTATGTCCCCCGGCTCCTATGCGAAACTCGTTGGCCCCAAAATTAACAATGCAATGGGTCATGTCTCAGAAACGCTGAAATCGACCAGTCGATTGTTTCCCGGTCCTTTCACACATGCATCGACCACAGATACGGTGAGATGATCAAATATCCCACCCCGTCTCTTCAATCAGGTCATCACAGGCACGAACATCCCGTTCCACCGCGCACCAAGACGTCGATCTAGAAACTTTATCTAGGACCGAGTGAAGAGCCTCCGCGTCAGCTATGGCACCTGTTCCCAATGCAGAGCATTGTGGAGTAAATCAACCACCAAGTGCAAATAGTTCGTCGCCTACCCTACTGGCGAACCACCGGTGTCGATTTATGTCGAATGGATTGGTGCACATTCAGCAGTATAAGAGCATCACAGGGGTGCAACGGCGGTAGTCAGTCTGAAGCGACGGGGCATATCATATCTGATTGTCATATATGTGTCTTATGACATAACTTACATTTCCATTGATATCATCAAGCCAAAATGCAAGAAGAAACATATTATGTGAAATAAACAAACATCCACTTTTGTAGCACCGTTGATGAGAATACCACCAGAAAGCTGTTTGCTGAAGTCAATTTATTTACTCCCATGAATTTCTTGACAAAAACATTCAAATTGCCTTATCAATTGATTTAGCCAATCGCCATTCAGGTTCATTGATGTGCAGATCTGTAGCGCCTGAATACTAATAATATTATGCGCAGTCGGTTGAACAGCAGAGCGGGTACTTTTTGTTAAAATCATCGAACGAATTTACTTTGATCGTTAACGATCGAGTAAAATACAAACAGTGCATTATTAGCAGGATCGGAAAAGGAGTGGAGAATAAGTGGAGATAAGCAGGGTGGTGGAGACGGCGGTTAAACTTGATCACTGTTGGAAGGAGATGGAAAAAACAAGTTTCCTTTCCAGCTTCAAACCCAGACTCCAGGGACAAAGAAGAGAGCAACATATTGACATAGCTGTCAACGTTGTATGGCCACGTCACTGGTCAAACCATGTGTCCTGTCTATGACGCCATTGTTCGTATCTTAAAACCACGGCTCGGACTACGGCCGCAAACCTACCGCAGTCATTGGTAGGCGGTCTTAACACACGGCTTCGAAACCTTACGACCACTACGATTTCGCACTTGGATACAGTTGAACTTAATTTCGTGGAAACGATGCGTTTATCGGTGCACTTAGATGAATTAGCGAAGCCAATGACGGCATGACTAGAAATAATGAATTCAACTCAGCGTCACCGGTGTGGCCATAAGACCTCGACCGTCCCTCGGTGGTCATTCGCCGGACACCGATGGTATTTTCACGGTGTCATTTGACAGCCGCCGCGGTTACTAAATAGGCGATAAATTTACAGGTTACTCGATTTGCTGAGAATGGCATTGGACTGTGAATCCGTATCAGGCGCATTGGCATCACAGGGGTCACAGGGGTCACAGGGGTCACGGGTAATTAGGGTTAATTATTTTCATTCATCGTTGCTGCGGCCCACGTGTTGGAGAGAATACGACGCACCAGTTAATGTGAACTGAAATTCACTAGCAAATTGTTACTATATTTATACAACCACACAATAAAGTTATTGCTACCACCACCACCACCACCACCACCACCACCACCACCACCACCACCACCACCACCACCACCACCACCACCACCACCACCACCACCACCACCACTGTTGTAATGTGAAACGCTGATGATCGTTCTAAATGTCTAAACGTAGGCCTATCACTTGATTATGTATGTTTATGTTTGCAGCGATCCGAGAATATCGGTCAGTGAACTGGCAAGGGTTCTGTCTCGAGATGCCAGGATCGGCTACGACTTTATTAAAAAATACATCGACAAAAATGGTACGTCTTTCCTCTGTTCTGCTAAAAGAAATTGCTGCCATGTTTCGGTATTACAGGAATGTACAACGTTTTTCATTGGTTAACAAATACGCAGCAAGTTGGGAGCTTCGTATAATTACAATGATCGAATTCTCTTAATTGTTGGTTCCCACAGTACATATGAATTAATGGTGTTAGACTTCGTGTTTTCATCCTTATTGCTGTCATATATTTACCGAAAGAACGTGTATGAAACTGGAATTTGACGGACCAAGAAATCGTCAGAAGAAAAATATTTCACCTTCAAATGTGAAGATTTGTCGGTTCGTCTTTCATTGCCACACCGCTATGAAAGTCGTAAAAATGGCATATTTTATTTCCTCACCAAATCGTTTATTCTCAAAAATAGAAACACGTTTTATATGGATATTAGTTTTAAGCATATTTTATTTCCTCATCAAATCGTTTATTATCAAAAATAGAAACACTTTTTGTACGGATATTATTTTTAAGCATATTTTATTTCCTCACCAAATCGTTTATTTTCGAAAATAGAAACACGTTTTGTATGGATATTATTTTTAAGCATATTTTATTTCCTCACCAACTAGTTTATTATCAAAAATAGAAACACGTTTTGTATGGATATTAGTTTTAAGCATATTTTATTTCCTCACCAAATCGTTTATTATCGAAAATAGAAACACGTTTTGTATGGATATTATTTTTAAGCATATTTTATTTCCTCACCAAATCGTTTATTTTCGAAAATAGAAACACATTTTATATGGATACTATTTTTAAACAACTGAAATGTTATAAACACTAATGAATTCAATATATGTCTGTGTGCAACCTCCCGTAAAGAAGTAATTCGTTTAACCAATGAAAACCGTTGTATATTCCCTTTAATAACTGAAATAGCAGCTTTGGATTCTGCTAATTCCGGATATTGTTCTTTCTCTTTCACGTCCAATCCCTCTGACAAGCTGTGTTTGCCCTTCTCCATGACATTTGCCGATGGCTCGGATTAGTGTGTTGATATAAAACAGATCTCAGCTGAGAAGTCATATTCCGTGGAACCTTGTCAGAAAAGAACTAATCAGTTAATTTTTTTTAATATTTATAAATGTGGGAAAAGGCACAACCACAATGGTGTGTCTCTCTGGCCTCGTCGTAATCTGGAAGGGAAGAAAGTAAGGATTGGGCCACTGGTAAACGAAGGGTTTATGAAACTGACCTATTGGTCAGTTTAATAGTGTGGCACAGACACTGGTGTGTGTGCGTGCGTGCGTGCGTGCGTGCGTGCGTGCGTGCGTGCGTGCGTGCGTGCGTGCGTGCGTGCGTGCGTGCGTGCGTGCGTGCGTGCGTGCGTGCGTGCGTGCGTGTGAGGTGCTGATTAAATACGCAAACATTTCTGGTAGACTATGGGGAATGTTTAATGAATCGGTGACCAAGTATATTTAGCTACGCTGTCGTATGTATACACTAAATGAGCCCTACACAGTGGTTCATCCATGAATATCTAGTATCTGCTCCTTAGTCTTTGTTGTGCTATTCACCATGTTTTCGCTTTGTTGTATTCCAGAAATTGTTGTTATTTCTTAATGTCTTGTCTTCAATGGCACTTTTCATGAAGGCGCTTAGTACGTAGTTGTGCAACTTCATTACAACGATCTTCTCCAGCATAGGGCATTAGGAAACGTTTCCCCAAAACACACAATCCTCGCGTGAAATGAATTAACTCTCGTTCTGGTGTTAAATATAACAACTTCACCGGAAACGAATGCTACAACATAGCGAGCGTGTGTTCTCTTGTGAAGTCAAACTGAGATAAACTTGCCATGGCGTCCATGCGGTGGAAAATAAAACATACCAAAGAGGGATTTGTGTGGCGCGTTGTATATTCTCTTTTGGCGAATGTCTATCCAGATCACTAATATGTGTCCGGTGTGTAGGACAAGCCACGTGTAATATGGTGACGGCTTACTTGCTTTACTTACTTACGACTGACTTGCTCTATTTTTCTAAATCCTTTAAAGTCGAGCTAAATCTTCTACAGTCGTATTACCTCGTATTAAGTCTAATTACATATTGCACCTCCGTATGTTCCTCTCATCGATCAATATCATCCTTTTAATTGCATTTGTTGAGTTTCCTAACCAAACTGTTAAATTTAGGCGTTCACTATAGTTTGGTATTTTCTACCTCTAAATTCCACAGTACTTCACTGATTTAATCTTGTCATTACATGCTACGGAAATTATACCATTGTTACAATTGTTTTCTTTTACTGTCGTTGTCAGCTCATCATAATACATGTTTAAATGTAACACGATCGGGATATTATGTGCAAGTATTCTTCTAAGAAACCACGTACATCTGTTGTTTCTAATGTATCCTACACACGCTGACCAGCGGTCGGCAGAAGTTAATTTTACACCGCCGCGGCGTAAAGTTATGTCACTTGCTAAAATGAAGAACCGAACGGTTTGGCCAGTTAGATATTTTCCCCAAGATGGCAAATTGGGTAACAATTATCCCTACGCATGGTGCACTGTAAATTGTACATCTGTCAGCAGTCCATGTATCAGCGTCGTATAACAAGTAAATATCACATACCATCGGCTGACAGTACCGTACTCACCGCTGTCATAAGACTTCCTCACTTAATATACGGTCTTTCTTGTGTTGCAGGGGACGGCTATGTCTCTGACGACGAGCTATCGCCAGCGACGACGTTGTACTGACGGGCACCTACCGGACCGCTCTTCCGGTCACTACGCTCACGGACAGCAGTCCCACTGACCACATCGCTGGTCAGTGACGACCAGGAACATCTCAGGCACAGCCAGGCACCGTCGATACACCGTCATGTCAAAGGGAATGTCATGTTAAAGGGAATGTCATGTTAAAGGGAATGTCATGTCAAAGGGAATGTACAACGAGTAGCAATGGTTAATTGATACATTCGGCTAGTTGCTGATTTCGTATTAAAGTGTAAACATTCTCTATAAAAAAACCATAAAGTACATATAAATTTGTAACGTTAAATTTCATGCTTTTGCTTTTATTGTTTTGGTATTTCCGGTGAAAACCATTATATTCGGTGGCATTGTGTTCGACAAAACAGTTGTTCTGTTGACCAATAAATATCGTTGTACGTTCCCTTTGAAGACATACAACAATAGCCGTGTTTAATGTTATGTGCATCGAAGTTCCACTTTCACGTGTAATCGTGTCTTAACAGCAACACCACCAGTGGAATGGAAAATTAATTGTGTATCTCTAAAAAAATCGGTTGCATTGCAAATAACAGTGTTTGTTTGTTTCTAAGTTATAGTTGTTGTGTTACAAAATGTAGGTTTTCTGATACTAAGTGTAGACATTGAAATAAGCTACATTTATCGACGCGAACGGTTAAATTAAAATACCAGTAGATAGTGGTAGACAGTGTATTGTGTTTGTGTGTCTATTTCTGGTCACACTTCGTTACACAAATATACATGGAATGAGTGAATATATCGCAAATGTGAGGACTTTTGCTATGTTGCATTGTTGTTCTTGTTTGCTGTAAATCTGTTCTGCTTATAATAGAAACATATACATTAAATACGATGACAATATGGTCGTACCTATGACGTATTGTTGAAAATGTAACGATAGCCAACACATTCGTTTTGCTCCACATGTGTGGTGGCACCGATCTTTCCGCTCTCGTTATGTCGCTGCGCAGCCGTTCTAACGGGTTAAGTTGATATTGTAAACAACTCGCTTTAACTATCACAATACGTATTTAGTGTGTCTGCCCCAAGGCAAACCAAGCAAATTAATGCATATTAATTGATGCCATGCCGCATCAAAAGCCTGGTGGTGGGCTGATGTCACCAAGTCGTAGACGTCAATTACTGAATAATCAAGTCTATTAATCGTCGACGTCCTAGTTGTGACGGTCGTAATTATTTCGAAAACGTATCTAACGTGATTACGCTAGATGAATAGCGGGTAGGGCAGCGATGATGAGACGATATAATTACGACAGGTTCGCGCATGACGTGAACCGGCTCTGTAACGATGATTTGTGTCGCTCTTGTATTTCTTAGGCTCACTTGTTGCACGTCAATCGTTGTGCGTCAAATATGTCTACATGCCACACACATAAAACAAATAGATGATGGAATAAACACTGCCAGTTATGTTATCATTGATTTGCAAGCAGAGTTCAAGTTGATGTTGCACGTTTGTACGAATGCCAAATTCAACGCCGGAAGTTGTACCGAACGAACGCTTCAGTGGCGTAATCACGACATTCTGGGCGTAATAAAGCCTGCCAGTTACCCAATCATTCCGCTGGTTTTGTTTAAACAAACAGGACAGTGAGTTCTATGTGTCTGTCATGTATCCAAAAAATAAATGGAATACATTATATACAGATTGCGTTAATGTTAGCAGTGTGAATATGATTAAAAATAAAACTGACAGATATGTGATAATTGCGGGCTACACACATATGACGCTCGGTGAACTCTTGAAAGGCCAATGGCGTATTTGTCCACTTGCCATCTGGAGCATGCTGCCTTGGGTGGCAATCTAGTTAAATCTAGACAAATCTTGTTAAATCCTCAATCCCTCCCAATAACAACATGAGACGATGCGACTGACAGCGATTCATAGCAGAGACAAACAGTGTCAGATTCAAAACTATGGTGCCACTTTAGAATACAACTATATAACGTGAGATAACTCAAATCATTTCTGCACGATAAATAGAGTAAGAAATGCACATAATATGTCGCAAGATATGATATGGGTTTGTCACAAATCTACTTCAATGTTGCCTAACCCACAAAAGGTCCGTCGGCGTTGAATGGATTGTTCGTACGTTTCAGCCAATATATTGTGAACTGATGCGTCCAAATAAACCATGTTGATATTTTAAGATTCCACTGCTGATACTGATACTTACAAAAGAACCTGACGGAGCAATCGTATAAAAAACCGTATACTCGAAAAAATTCACGATACTCTGGTTATTTGGTCAGGTAGAAAACTCAACACATCGCCATTTTGTAAATATGCGACATTTAGGACATGCATGAACCACTTAACTATCTAGTTCCCTGATGGTCGGGATACCTTATTTTCTATACATACCCCTTAGAAATAACATCAGCAATTGGTTTCATTTTATCTCCTGACAGTGATGAATAGCCATAATCTCATACACATTTAATACATCATGCGAAATGCACTATTATGCAGTCATGTAGTATGTATGTAATAACGTCCCTGTGTACATTATATGATATTCAATCTGTATGGGGTCATGTCGTATTTTTGTTATAACATCACTGTATTCACTATATGATATTAATAATATTAATTAATCTTACGCCTATTTATTAGACATTGATGCAGCAGTTTGCCCGGGTTGACATGCGGTAATGGAATCGTTTGCACTGTTTACTTGTCATTCATAAAACGATGACACTTCTTGGAAAGTTCAAAGGCTATCAATTATTTTGGCTCTTATTAATTTAGCTCGCACACAGATCCTCTTACTCACAGCCACTGAACTCAATTTGACAGCGCTAAATAACAGCCAGTACAAACTTATTACAAGTCGACTTTCCGGTTTGCACGGGTGATTTATACCGACATTAAACCTACTCTGCTGCGAACCCGTTGAACCGCGATACACCTATTGGCCTTTACCAAGTGGTCATTCATGAATGTCATGACCGTTTTCTTGGCCGTCTGCTGCTACGGCAAATTTAGCCACACTCCACAACGTTCGAGCCCCAGTGAGCACAATCCAGTGCATAGTATATATATAGATATGTTCACGCCACATAAATATCCCAATATTTTATCAAATACATTTGCACAACAAATAACATGTTTCGTTGCCCATCATTTAGCGATTCTGTACGAAAGCCTTGTAAACGTTTTGAAATTAATATGTATGCTGCAAATCAATTTATTTTGTTATGTAAAAGTACATACAACATTCACTGTCTGTATTCTTCCTTCTTCAACTTACACCCTCACCTTCTCTTTCGTTTCCTTTCCACCTGCTTTCTTTGGTTTAAAGATACTCATCATTTTTAATATGATCGCTATCTGTCTATGAACTCTGTTATATCGCCATCGACGTTCAGAGTGCATTGGAAATATGATATTAAACAGGTCAAAGTGTATTTTTTTAATGTGGTTCATTAAAACACATTTTTGCAGCCCATACGTTAGAATACATATAGTTTAGTTTAGTTGATGGCTGCCATCGCAATTTAAGATCAAAATGATCAAACTTTGTATTTTAGTTAGTTCGATCCGTGACGGAGACAACGTAGACTTCCTTTATGACCGATATGACGTCACAAATGCCCCGTACCGACAATTAACTTCCTTAGCGTTGACGAGCTCATGAGAAAATACAACTACACAGCGCAGTTTCAACACACATATGTGAAGGGCGTTGCTTTGACGGCGTATCGAAAGGGGAAGTGCTATCGATGCATTATTATATGTGTTTGTGGTCAGCTTTTCTTTTAACAAATTATGGGAAAATGAAAGCAGACTATGTTGCAAGTTACGTTACCCAAAGTTGGCAGCAAAAAAACACATACATTCAGCATTGACCACATATGTATTTATTTCTTTAAAACACTTATGCGGTGACATATGGCACCAGGAAACATGACAACGAGTCAATGCTTTTATGATGATATCTAGCACTGGGAAACACGGCACCAAGTCAATGTTTCTACGAAGGCAGCCGGCACCGGGAAACATTGTTCCAAGTTAATGTTTCTACGAAGGCAGCTGACACCAGGAAACATGGTACCAAGTCAATGTTTCTACGAAGACAGCTGACACCAGGAAACATGGCACCAAGTCAATGTTTCTACGAAGGCAGCTGGCACCGGGAAACATTGTACCAAGTCAATGTTTCTATGAAGGCAGCTGACACCAGGAAACATGGCACCAAGTCAATGTTTCTACGAAGGCAGCTGGCACCGGGAAACATGGCACCAAGTCAATGTTTCTACGAAGGCAGCTGGCACCGGGAAACATTGTACCAAGTCAATGTTTCTATGAAGGCAGCTGGCACCGGGAAACATTGTTCCAAGTTAATGTTTCTACGAAGGTAGCTGACACCAGGAAACATGGCACCAAGTCAATGTTTCTACGAAGGCAGCTGGCACCGGGAAACATTGTATCAAGTCAATGGTTCTACGAAGGCAGCTGGCACCGGGAAACATTGTACCAAGTCAATGTTTCTACGAAGGCAGCTGGCACCGGGAAACATGGCACCAAGTCAATGTTTCTACGAAGGCAGCTGGCACCGGGAAACATTGTACCAAGTCAATGAATCTGCGACGGCAGCTGGCACCGGTAAACCTGGCAACAAGTCAATGAATCTGCGATGGCAGCTGGCATCAGTAAACCTGGCAACAAGTTGACGCTTCTGCGATGGCAGCTGGCATCGGTAAACCTGGCAACAAGTTGACGCTTCTGCGATGGCAGCTGGCAGCGAAAACCTGGCAGGTCAAAGCGATCTGCGGTTCGTCTAGCACCAGGAAATGGCGGCGTAGCGCATTCCTTAGTCGTCGTCTGGTGTTCTTCTGCCGCGACGAGTCGTCGTCCAGGACAGGACGCGGAAGCAGAAGAAGACGAAGAAGACGATGCCGAGCAGAACGAGAAATGCCAGGACAATGAAGAGAATGAGGAAGCCGACACTGTGCATGCAGTCGCTGATGTTCGGTTTTCCTACACATTGCTGCGGTGGAGTCGAGTCTGAAGTGGGCAAATCGTGATACTTCATTATATCAGGAGAGAAGGGTTACTTTTAAATCACGACTACATACGGAGTAATGAAAACCATTAGATCGAAGTTATATTCGTTAGACTGATCAAATCAAATGCTGGATCTTCGGAAATATGAACACGGCTGTGGAAAATAGACCACACTCTGTAGGGCGTACTTCTAAATGTAACCACACATAAGAAAGGCGTCGTGATGAAATATGTTGCGCCACAACGTTAGATCCACATGCATCCAGAATGCACAACGAAACATAGAACCGTAATCTAAATCCCGTGCCATAGCTCACTCTTGTTGGTAAAAAAACGAACCAAGTAAGTATATACTATTATTTATAACCTCTCTGTCATATTGGTCTTCATTCGATATTTCGCTAATCTTATGAATGAACGAGCAGGACATTCTGGAGAGCAAACAGCTGCGGCAGAGTTCCTAGAAATCGGCATTTTTGTCATACCGACACAATCACCTTCCTGCAATTTCCACTTTGTTATTTGGCAATCGAACGCGCATGTCCGGTCCTGTGTCACTAATGGCCATTTACGAATTGGCGTCACATATCAAACGTCTACGTGGGACAGTGTCTCAATTAAGGTAACATAGACACACAGTGGTCACGTGGTTGAAGTCCAGCGCGCATGTGTGGGTGTGCGTGTGCGCGCGTTTGCGCGTGTGTGCGTGTGTTCGTGTGAGCATGTGTGTGTGTGTGTGTGTGTGTGTGTGTGTGTGTGTGTGTGTGTGTGTGTGTGTGTGTGTGTGTGTGTGTGTGTGTGTGTGTGTGTGTGTGTGCGTGCGTGCGTGCGTGCGTGCGTGCGTGCGTGCGTGCGTGAGTGCGTACGTGCGTGCGTGCGTGCGTGCGTGCGTGCGTGCGTGCGTGCGCATGTGCGTGTGCGTGTGCGTGTGCGCTCCGTACAATTACCGGCAAGGGCACCAAAACTTGCGGACATTATCAAACGAGTCTGAAATGTAATACCTCGATTAGAGCACTGTCACTTACCCGCTGCCACGATTAGAGCACTGGCAATAACCCGCTGCCTCGATTAGAGCACTGGCAATAACCCGCTGCCTCGATTAGAGCACTGTCACTTACCCGCTGCCTCGAGTAGAGCACTGGCAATAACCCGCTGCCTCGATTAGAGCACTGTCACTTACCCGCTGCCACGATTAGAGCACTGGCAATAACCCGCTGCCTCGATTAGAGCACTGTCACTTACCCACTGCCTCGATTAGAGAACTGTCACTTACCCGCTGCATCGATTAGAGCACTGTCACTTACCCACTGCCTCGATTAGAGCACTGTCACTTACCCACTGCCTCGATTAGAGCACTGGCACTTACCCACAGCCTCGATTAGAGCACTGTCACTTACCCGCTGTCTCGATTAGAGCACTTTCACTTACCCGCTGCCTCGATTAGAGCACTGTCACTTACCCACTGCCTCGATTAGAGCACTTTCACTTACCCGCTGCCTCGATTAGAGCACTGTCACTTACCCACTGCCTCGATTAGAGCACTGTCACTTACCCACTGCCTCGATTAGAACACTGTCACTTACCCGCTGCCTCGATTAGAGCACTGTCACTTACCCACTGCCTCGATTAGAGCACTGTCACTTACCCGCTGCCTCGATTAGAGCACTGGCACTTACCCACAATCTCGATTAGAGCACTGTCACTTACCCGCTGCCTCGATTAGAGCACTGACACTTACCCACTGCCTCGATTAGAGCACTGACACTTACCCGCTGCCTCGATTAGAGCACTGACACTTACCCACTGCCTCGATTAGAGCACTGCCACTTACCCGCTGCCTCGATTAGAGCACTGTCACTTACCCACTGCCTCGATTAGAGCACTTTCACTTACCCGCTGCCTCGATTAGAGCACTGTCACTTACCCACTGCCTCGATTAGAGCACAGTCACTTACCCACTGCCTCGATTAGAGCACTGTCACGTACCCGCTGCCTCGATTAGAGCACTGGCACTTACCCACTGCCTCGATTAGAGCACTGCCACTTACCCGCTGCCTCGATTAGAGCACTGACACTTACCCACTGCCTCGATTAGAGCACTGACACTTACCCACTGCCTCGATTAGAGCACTGTCACTTACCCGCTGCTTCAATTAGAGAACTGACACTTACCCACTGCCTCGATTAGAGCACTGTCACTTACCGACTGCCTCGATTAGAGCACTGTCACTTACCGGCTACCTCGATTAGAGCACTGTCACTTACCGGCTGCCTCGATTAGAGCACTGACACTTACCCACTGCCTCGATTAGAGCACTGTCACTTACCCGCTGCCTCGATTAGAGCACTGTCACTTACCCACTGCCTCGATTAGAGCACTGTCACTTACCAACTGCCTCAATTAGAGCACTGGCACTTACCCATAGCCTCGATTAGAGCACTGTCACTTACCCGCTGCCTCGATTAGAGCACTTTCACTTACCCGCTGCCTCGATTAGAGCACTGTCACTTACCCACTGCCTCGATTAGAGCACTGTCACTTACCCACTGCCTCGATTAGAGCACTGTCACTTACCCGCTGCCTCGATTAGAGCACTGGCACTTACCCACAATCTCGATTAGAGCACTGTCACTTACCCGCTGCCTCGATTAGAGCACTGACACTTACCCACTGCCTCGATTAGAGCACTGCCACTTACCCGCTGCCTCGATTAGAGCACTGACACTTACCCACTGCCTCGCTTAGAGCACTGCCACTTACCCGCTGCCTCGATTAGAGCACTGTCACTTACCCACTGCCTCGATTAGAGCACTGCCACTTACCCGCTGCCTCGATTAGAGCACTGTCACTTACCCACTGCCTCGATTAGAGCACTTTCACTTACCCGCTGCCTCGATTAGAGCACTGTCACTTACACACTGCCTCGATTAGAGCACTGTCACTTACCCGCTGCCTCGATTAGAGCACTGGCACTTACCCACAATCTCGATTAGAACACTGTCACTTACCCGCTGCCTCGATTAGAGCACTGACACTTACCCGCTGCCTCGATTAGAGAACTTACACTTACCCACTGCCTCGATTAGAGCACTGCCACTTACCCGCTGCCTCGATTAGAGCACTGACACTTACCCACTGCCTCGATTAGAGCACTGACACTTACCCACTGCCTCGATTAGAGCACTGTCACTTACCCGCTGCTTCGATTAGAGCACTGACACTTACCCACTGCCTCGATTAGAGCACTGTCACTTACCGACTACCTCGATTAGAGCACTGTCACTTACCGGCTACCTCGATTAGAGCACTGTCACTTACCGGCTGCCTCGATTAGAGCATTGACATTTACCCACTGCCTCGATTAGAGCACTGCCACTTACCCGCTGCCTCGATTAGAGCACTGACACTTACCCACTGCCTCGATTAGAGCACTGCCACTTACCCGCTGCCTCGATTAGAGCACTGACACTTACCCACTGCCTCGATTAGAGCATTGACATTTACCCACTGCCTCGATTAGAGCACTGCCACTTACCCGCTGCCTCGATTAGAGCACTGACACTTACCCACTGCCTCGATTAGAGCACTGCCACTTACCCGCTGCCTCGATTAGAGCACTGACTCTTACCCACTGCCTCGATTAGAGCACTGTCACTTACCCGCTGCCTCGATTAGAGCACTGACACTTACCCACTGCCTCGATTAGAGCACTGCCACTTACCCGCTGCCTCGATTATAGCACTGCCACTTACCCGCTGCCTCGATTAGAGCACTGACACTTACCGACTGACTCGATTGGAGCACTGTCACTTACCCGCTACCTCGATTAGATCACTGTCACTTACCGACTGCCTCGATTAGAGCACTGTCACTTACCCGCTGCCTCGATTAGAGCACTGACACTTACCCGCTACCTCGATTAGAGCACTGTCACTTACCCGCTACCTCGATTAGAGCACTGACACTTACCGACTGCCTCGATTAGAGCACTGCCACTTACCCGCTGCCTCGATTAGAGCACTGACACTTACCGACTGCCTCGATTAGAGCACTGTCACTTACCCACTACCTCGATTAGAGCACTGTCACTTACCGGCTGCCTCGACAGTGGAATGGAACAAAACAAAGGCAGTCAGTGCGCCCAGTGATAGGTCAGTCGGAAACATCTGTCGAGAGAGGAGCGGATGTCAGGTCACAACTAAAACTACTATTACAAGACTTGTGTAAATTTACACATACACATGTATATCCTTTTCTATTAATCACGTGTGCGTGCGTGCGTGTGCGCGTGTATATGTGTGTGCGTGTTTGCGCGCGCGCATGTGTGTGTGTGCGTGTGTGTGTGTGTGTGTGTGTGTGTGTGTGTGTGTGTGTGTGCGTGCGTGCGTGCTTGCGTGCGTGTATACATATATGCTTACACGCATACATGCATACATGCTTACACGCATACATGCGTACATGCGTACATACGTACATGCGCGGATGCGTACATGCGTACACGCGGTGGTACTAGTTGATAGTACTGTTGCCGACGATGTGCTTTGCTGTTATTCAAAGAGGTAAATCAATTTCAAATTTGCCAAAAATAATCATCAATTTGAGGCGAGCGGCCATAAATCAGTGACTCGAAGCGACACAGGAAACTCAGTCACGTGTTCAGCTGGCGAGCAGGACAGCTCTTTTCATGGACCGTCAATTCGCCAGCTTTATACGCAGCCATCAATAAGGAAGTTCGATGGAGCGTGCTGAAAGAAAACAGCGGCCATTTGCATACAGCGCCATCGGCGTCAACGCCAGTTTACAAATGGCGGCCACACACGCGAATGGCGCCAGCGTTCTCGTCAACATGAAAGAGGCGGTCTACTCCAAACCTGCAATACTCGGCGCAGGACGCGTTAGAAGATGAAAGCTGTCCAGAGATTTTTTTAAAGTTGTTAAGGATACACGGCGATGCACGGCCATTGTCATTTTGCCTTTGGTAATTTCAAGCGCAGTAAAACCGTTAGCATGCGCACGACGGTTGGATATAATCGGATTAATATATTTATTGGACCGCTCGTTTTTTTGTATTTTTTGTTCTTATACGTCATCACACAATCTCGCGGTGTTACGTCTCCTCCGAGATACTTAGAGTAGTTCTTAACGGCAGCTGCAAGTCTTATTAATGTTCCAGTTATTACATCATTTGATCGATTTATGGCAAAATATCAGCCAGCTAGTCGTTCACGAAAGGTTGAAAATAATGTCATAGTGTTAGATTTTAGATAATAATTGACATATCTGCAATGGCAACGTGCCCACGTGCGTGTGTTTACGTAAGTATGCATACAGGTGCTTGTATGCGTGTGGATGTCTACGTGTGTGGCTAATAATCACAAAATGATTTATCAACATTTCCACATACACAGCATAATATGATTTTCCATGCGATTTTGACATAATGACTGTAAAAAGCCGTGTTCCACAAAAGACACTTAATCCACAATTGTGTCGTTTAAAACTGCTTCCTCAAACGGTTCAGCCCATCTGAAAATCCTGTTTACTTATGTCCAGATGTGTAGTGCGTGACTAGTTTAAGTAATGTGCGCAGTCTGTTTTAAAAAAATATATTTTGTTCAAATCATCGAAAGAATTTACTTTAGTCGTTAGATATGGTAAAGATTAAAATAGTGGATATCCAAAATGTTAAATACTGTGTGTGTCAATGCTGTTCATGGGCGTGACTTCCATGCTCTCGCCGATCACATGACACAGTTATGAAATTTCACCGAGGAAGAAAATCGTGATTTTTCAGCATTTGGATTTTCACTTCAGTTAATGCTTGAACAAGCATTAACTAATTTAATAATTTGTCTGATAATTTCACAAAAAAACTACATATAAAAGTTGCACAAACGAGCTAGCATGTTGCAGTGGATACTAGGTAGGTTTGTTTTTTCGCAAAATTTATTTTAAATCAGATTAGCAAAACAAAATCGAATTTAATAAGCACCTCTAACCTGGTATTCAATGCACTATTTAATCCACATATGTCCTGTTTTGCCCGGTCCATACAACAACACTTACCCCACAATTCCTTTGTTTAACACTGTTCAAATGTAACATTTACCCCCACGATGACTTCTTTTTAACCCGGTCCACACGAAAACATATTTCAAAGAACGCATAGCGAAAATCAAGCAACAACTCCCTCTGTCCTATCTACCAGATTATGCAATACGTTGTGTTAAAATATCCATTTTACACGCCCTTTCTGTCTGATTTTGCCACTACCAGCGAGCAGCCTACCCAGCCACTTGACTTGATCGCAACATGGAGGCGTTCTAGACAATTATTCTTTAGCTAATGTCGTTGATATTGGTCTCGACAGCCAATCGGGCCGAGTTGAGCAGCACAGGAGCACTGGCGAAAGGTCGTACCGTGGAAACGTACACGTACAACATTTAATTGGTTTAATCGTAAAATCATGTTGTGCAATATCGAGCATATCTATTTAAGCGTCTTGACCGCCCACATATGTTTTAATGAACCCCAATTTAATTAAATATAATCCTGCTGATGGGCAATAAAGATTCTAGAATTAAAAAAATTATTGTACCAAACAAACGATCACACTTAGTACATTTAATCCTTCAAATGTTTGTTCAGCGGACAAAGTCGAACTTACCATATTTGCTAGGAGTTGTCAGCACCCGAGTGGTTAGCCCCAGCTACAAACAGCCCGAGTAGGAATCAGAACGCTGGCAGTGCCACAAACTAGTGGGGCAAAAGAAATAGCACACGCGACAACTGCCCACGCCTGCGCCAAGTGTAAGGCCACTGCCAAAACCAACGTCAGAAACAGTCATCGTGCTTAGGAATGTTTGGCAGCGCGCGGACATTATTCAGAAGCGCCATATCCTCGCGGGCATGGATGCTCTACATGCAAAGCGTCTCCGTGTTATACATAAATGTACAGAGACGACCGTAAGGGGTGCTGCCAAATGTTAACAGCTTGACCGGAATCATTCCAATTTCGGTCGGCACGTACCACGCCGTCGTCTTTTGCTTATTTCGCTGAGTACGTTTCCTGTCATACTTCAAACAGTACAATTTCTGCTATATTGAGGCTATTTGTGCTCTGCTACCAACACACAAACATATCGATTTTATCTTAGCAAATTTGTTTTTAAAAGTAAAAAGATGGAGGGACAATTGTTCCAAAATGCGGTAAAGTAGGACGAAGGGGACCGGCTGTATAATTCCCGTTCGAAAGGCACCATAGCACCCACTATGTCAGGACACCATTTTAGAGAGAGGGAGAAAGAGGGGGAGGGAGAGAGGGAGGGAGAGAGAGGGGGAGAAAGGGAGAGAGAGGGGGCAGGGAGAGAGAGGGAGGGAGAGAGAGAGAGGGGGGAGGGAGAGAGAGAGGGGGAGGGAGGGAGAGAGAGAGAGAGGGGGACGGAGAGAGGGAGGGAAAGAGAGAGGGGGGAGGGAGAGAGAGAGAGAGAGAGAGAGAGAGAGAGAGTGGGAATCGTTAACATCTCTGTACGGCAATAACACGTCGGATCAATAAATCTTCATATTTTAATGTGAAGATTTATTTGTATTTTAAAGTATTTAAATGCTTTGATTTGATTTGAAACATACACTTACCAAATTTAATTGTTCGGGCCTTTGCACCTATAAGAGTACTTAAAAACTAACCATTTGCAACTATAAACAAGAATATCACGCAAGTGGTTAACTAAATATACCTCGTTGGATACCGCAAATCTTTTTTGCATGGGCAGCCCCATATTTGTTCACAAGCCAGATGGCATCATCAGCTATGCATAAAATGGCTTTGTTCCTTTTATTAGGCTTGACCGGTAGCACGCTTCACCGGTGTCCTAAGACGATTGGCCAGTGTCTTAAGACGCTTGACCGGTGCTTTTAAGACGGTGCCAAGAAGGTGCCGGCCGCCGCCGAAATTTGAGGTCCGTCCTCGTTGCAATACTACTGACAGTGCCAAGTACTGCTAGCTTGAATCTTCATCCCTTACCCCTGACCATTGACCATGAAAGACCACATTTCCACTACTAGCACTGGACTGACTATCTAGCTCCTCAGATCCAGTCACACCCTATCCCGTTCTGTTATCTAGCTCCCCAAACCCTATCCCGTTATGTTATATCTATCTCTCACCAAACCCCAGTGGAACAAGTCACTAAAAAGACAGGTTATGCCTCATAATCATTCATCTACTTCTATATTTTACTGACATTACATACTTACAAAAATAATTTTCTTATATATAATAATTATATATATAATATATATATATATATATATATATATATATATATATATATATATATATATATATATATATATATATATATATATATATATATATATATATATATATATATATATATATATATATATATATATAATATATATATATATATATATAATATATATATATATATATATATATATATATATATATATATATATATATATATATATATATAATATATATATATATATATATATATATGATATATGATATATATATGATATATATATATGATATATATCATATATATATGATATATATATATATATATATATATGATCAGATAATTTGTGTGCGTGCGTGCGTGCGTGCGTGCGTGCGTGCGTGCGTGTGTATGTGCTTTAGGCTGTATTGTAAATAGTATTTTGAAAAGTATTTGAAATACTTCCAATGTATTTACATTTAAATATATTTGCATTTCATAGTATTTGTAATTTCATTTGAACACCTCGAGAGTATCTGTATTTAAATACATTTCAATATATCTAAATACCATACGTGTTCGTACCAGTTATCCAACGAACATCGTTGTACGTTCCATTTAACTATCACACGACTTTGTGCTAGCCGCTGTAGCTGTACCTATTACATATCACAAAACATCATCACCATTTTATGATGTTAACTTTTATTAGTAAAACGTGCTGTTGTGGCAGTGTTCTTTACCGTCAGTCGTCATATTCCTATCGCAACATCGTAACCATGGTAACAATGATCGCGGGTAAATACCAAAGACAATTCATATAACCGTGTCCAATTACACAAGGTAACACTAACTGCAGGAAATATCGAGTAAATATAACAATGACATTAAAAGTGTGCACATATGCGTGCGTGCGTGTGTTCGTACTGCTAACTTACATATTAGTTTTATATTAAAAAGCATGCGGTTCCACGAAATAAATGTCGGATATATGACTGAGTAATATCGTCAGATGCGTATCGCATAAGAGTCAACCGTAAGTAAGAAAGGCGAGCCATGTACAACAGTAAAGTATCCAACACCATTACAACTGTCGACACGAAGGCATACATGACAGCATATAGTATTCAGAGTTAATTGACTCTCCGTTTAGTGGCAATTACCTTATTGATTTTACGAGCAAATAATTATGCTTCTAAACGGGGCAATGTCACCATTCATTGAATAGCAATCACTTTGATCGCGAGACGCTTGCCCGCGACATCTGATACCGTCGATTTTACATACCGTTGATATTATGTGGCAACGTTCGAAGATCAAATGTTAGCATGCGTCCGGCATGTTGAAAGGCACATCAAAACGTCGGGATTCGAGTCAAAGGTTTAAACATATATACAGTTTTTTTTTTGGGGGGGATCGGCCCCTTATAACGATGACTATATAGAGAGAGGAATCGACCTTTGAAAGCTTTTTGTCTGCATTATCTCACAACGCCCATTTGTCACGTATGTACATTAATGCTATGGTGTGACACAGCAACGTATATAACAGTAAATGAACAACAAAGTAACACAGTCGATGCTTACTACCGACGAAACGCAACAACTCGTGTTGTCTATCGCGCGAGAACCGGAAGCACAATTTGCCGAATTCCGGCTGTGCATGCGCAGTGGCGCCATGCCAGTGACCATGTCCAACAGTTATGTGACAGACGCGTGAAGTCTATCACGCCGTAAACTGTCGCTAATATCTCGCGGTTAATGCGTGATATCGCCGGAACTGTCTGCATCGCTCGTACGTCAAGGCTAGTTCGGGAACCTCTTGACTGGCAGGCAGTCGGCCATTGTTACGTGTTTCCTTATTTCCTTCTCTCGCGCAACGTTAGCTGTGAACGCAAACAGGAGCACAGTTTTAATGTCCGTTGAAATGGCACGTGAAGAAACGTGACACAATCACCAGACCGCGAAGATCAACACATGTCGTTCTCTATTGTGTAGCGTCGTAAGTATGTCTCGATAACAACCTTGTTATTAGTGTCAGCTGAGCAATTCGCTCACTGTTTCAAGCGGCCACAACGTTCGACACGCCACCAACTCGCACGACGAGTTGACGACATTAAGAACAGGCGTCTTCTTTTTCGTACGGCGAGGACACGACAAGACAGACTTGTCCTGTCAAGAAGACATTTCATCTAGCAGGGTGTCGTTGTGCTTCGTCTTATCATCAGCACTGTCACTCCTAATTGCCTCGTATCGACATCTACCAATTAATCACACATTTCAATTGAAGTCGGCATGATGTATCCAACACTTTGCAAATGCAAGTGTCAGCTCTGAAGCAACCCAGTCTGGTCACAGCCCTTGCCAAGACATATTTAAAATCGTTGTGTAGCCAACAATGATGTCTTTTTCTATGACATCCAAAAGCGAAATTCTTCTTTCTTGTTAATATTGGCTCGTGTTCTCGTACTGAAACCCATTTTGCTCGATTTTTGTCGAGATATTTTGCGATAAATCGTTTATTTTGTGTAAGTTTGCAGCGTAACCAGTCACATGTTGCGTTGGTCACATTCTGTGGCAGCAGGTGTCTACTGCCTCATTTGCGTATCATTGACGTAGCGCATCACGCCTGGTATTCCATCACGGTAAGCTTCCTCGAGCGCTTTATCTAGTTTTGTTTTGTCCAGCGTTAGATGCGTCATCTGACCGTGCGAGTTGAACGACTTCGGCAGTCGCTGTACGTTCGTGCTGTTCAACGCCAGATGATTTAGGGTGCCCATGTGACACAAAGAGTCCGGCACCTCGCTGAGTTCGTTTGACTCGAGGAACAGCGAATGCAGGTTCCTCAAACGGCGAATGTCGTCAGGAATGACGCGGATTTTGTTCTTCTGCAGGGATAATATTTCCAGCGACTCGCACGCCAAGATGGCGTCGGGGAACTTGTCGAGCTGGTTGTCGTCGAGCATCAGACTGCGCAAGCTGGGAATCGGGCGCGTCATATCCGCCACGTGATTCTGGTTCATGTTGACGGCGTCCAGTGACGTGATGTTCTGGAGCATCGGCGGGACTTCGGCGAACTTATTCCGCGCGAGAAACAGGAACTGCAGCGACTTCATGTCCACGATCGACGTCGGCAACGTACTCAGCTGGTTGTGGCTCGCCCGCAGCTCCGTGACGTTACCCAGCTTGCCGATCGTGGCCGGAAGTGACACAATTTGGTTGTCTCCGACGTCCAAAGAGTTCAGCTTTCGCAGCGACCCGATAGAGTCTGGCAGTTTAGTGAGCTTGTTGGCGTTCACTGAGAGTTCATGCAGTTCGGACAGATAACCGATAGAGGATGGCAGTGACGTCAGTTTGTTCTTGCCGACGTTCAGCGTCGTCAGCTTACTGAGCGCGCCGATCTGCGACGGAAGCATGTGCAGCTCGTTGAAGGAGAGGTCGAGTGTGGTGAGTGACGTCATCTTCACGAGCGCGTCGACACTATGCAGACTGTTCTCGCGCAACGTCAGGTGGCGCAGTCGCAACGAGCCGAAGCGCGACGGAAGACTGGTGGCGCCGCTGAGCGTGAAGCGCAGCGTCTTGAGGTCGGTGAGTTCGCAAAGCTGCGAGGGCATCGCGCTGTACACGTGATCTTCGTCGTCGATCGTCAACTCGGTCACGTGACGCAGTTCCTGCCATTTCTTTCGTCCCTTCTTGTGCAGGTCCCTCGTGAACTTGACCGAGGCGCGTTGCTTCCCGCCGTCTGTCCACACGTTGTAGCCGGACTTCCGGTAGTTGACGTCCCCGTACGACCGCATCCTGGCCGCTGTGGCGCTCTTCCGCCCATCTACAACACACACGCGGCGGTGAACGCGCTGGCGTCGTGAATGATGGCAGTTGTACAACTACCAGTGACACTGTGAAAAAAACCCAAAGTTCGACCAACTGGAGAATTGCGTACAGATTTTTAGAATGCATAGGAATATAAATAAATCAATATATATGACCAAAGCAGTGACACACCCAATATGATGCCAGCACATTTATAAACTAAAACCAAATGTATTTAAATATGAAATAAAGAAAGGATAATCATCGATGTTACTAACATGCTAAAAACGAACCACATCCAGTGACGTCGACATATAAATTGAATAAAAAAATTGAGTTCATTATAATAGAAAAACAGAACAGATTATGACAGTGAATATCATACTGATAATTGTGACGATGCCATCAATGATGCGACAAGCAGCTCTTAGGATTACGAAACAAGTGTATCTACCGTCTTGTTCGTTCACGTTCGACCACCACTGTTGTACTCAGAAATATGATGAGTAAGCTTTTAATACAGTATAAATTATGTTGGGTCTCACAAACTTTTAAGAATAAACACAGACACGTATGTAAACAGTAAAGGCAACGATGCTGCTTGTTACCACTCCCCGGGTCCACCCCCCGGGTCCACCCCCCGGGTCCACCCCCCGGGTCCACCCCCCGGGTCCACTCCCCGGGTCCACCCCAGCAAAATTGGATTTCAACCTTTTCCCACTTACGGCATCTACCAAACAAATGCGTCCCATCGAATCAATCGATTCGGTAAATGTACTGTAGCTCACTTTGATATTTCGAATTACATATGCACAACATACATGTCGTTAATGAATACGTTTGCTCTCCGTGATACTTTGACAATGTGATATATCTCATTGTTAGTTGTATCAGCGACTGTGCTGGCGTGGTGTGTGGGGTAGCGATTTAATATATAAATAGTGAAAGAAATATCCATCATGAGATGACGTATACAGAAACCATTAGGTAACACGAGGATGATCTTATAATGTTGAGCTCCTTCCCACCAGTCATAGCAACAGACCCGAAAATCATCACATACTTTGCCTCATTTTTACGCTGTATGTCGCCGCCGTTTCGCCGTTCATCTTAATATCGCTCAACTCTATGGGGCGAGTTTCCTCCACTGCAAATTCACCATGGTAGATAGATAGTCAATGAAAAAAGTGACTGCTATATTAAGAAAATCTTTTCAACACCAAACTGTGATAATATAGGGGCCTATAACGATGCATAAAACCTGCAAAAAGTAATAACATAACCTGCAACTTTTTACTAGTAATATTTTTGAAAAAAACGGTATATTACAACGTTTCAAATTGAGTGGGTTTAATATTACACATATTACAATATAACACATTCAAACTGACTAATCGTCAAGCACTGATTCAGCGAACACTTGCCAAGAGGCCGAAGATAACATACATTTACAGAAGGAAGGCTATATTGCTTGTCGCAGATGTTTGTTGATGATAAAATGGATTGCTTTATTAATTGCCTACGACTAAAACCCGTGTCACATTAGCATCATTACATACCCCGAGAACGTCGCTTCGTGGAGCCATCTTTCTTCCGGTATCCGTCAGGTGGCGGCCCCTTGTGTTTCGGCCGGGAGGTTGCGCTGCTGGCCACTGAACGCGTGTCAGCGTCCTGAGTGTCATATCCTGTCAACATACGTTAACTAGAAACCTAGGCCGAGTTCAGTTTAAAGGTGGGTGTTGATATACTTACACAAAACGATATTCTAACTACTGGTCACCATAACAAGTGTTAGTTTGACGCACCCCTGGTGGGCAATTGAAGCACATACGCATCACGCATTTCTGGCCTTGATTGCGCGATCTAGAAATACATCCTCTGCACTTCGAACTGCGGGTTTCTGGTAGCAACGCATCTAGGGTCTCGCTAGGAGGGGCAAGCTTAGTCACACTGTAGCTGAGCATGCTACGATGTAGTGGAACAACAATGAAGCCGAAGGATGACACGGCATTTGGCATGGTTCAATGCCCTCTACCCCCCCCCCCTTAAATACGCCACTGGTTTCCGGTCGAACTGCCGCTGATGTCCGTTTTTAATGTAGCTGTCTGCATGAGCTTCCTCCGGACAATCAGTGTAAATTGTCGAGAAATCTAATCGAGGAATACTACGCGAGCACCAATAAAACCAATACCTGAACGGTGCTTCAGACTTGCTTCTCTCTTGTTGACTCCGTTAGGCGGCGCAAGATGCGACGACGGTCTGTCCAGTCTGCTCGTAGAGCCGGACATCGTATTCGTATCCTCCATGTCTAGTCCGGGCCCTGCCAGTGACCATACATCATATAGCATAACCAATGTTGTTGGCTTGAAAAAAATAAGTAATTTTATGTACGTAATAGTCTTGATAATTATTTTGGTCAAATATGTTATCATGATGTCAAAATAGAATCAAATGTAAACATGGCATGACAGTCACGTAGCAATGGTGTAATATCAACACACGTGTATGATCAGTTGTACGTGTCTGATTTATAGTAGACCTGCATATGATCGCTAGGTGTCGCCACTGTGTTGATTTTAGTTGTGTGTGTGCACTGTGCACCGTTATTACATTAGACAGTAGCCAATCTCTATCGCTGTTCAAGGTGCTTCACACTTCACCCGAGCAATAGTTAGTCCTTTCAACGCTCACTGTTGCCAAATCATGACTCACGATGACCTTTCGCTTTTCAAATGATGCTGGCCTGAATGAATGTTTTCTGTCGTTTGTTCGGTCCACTAGCCACGCTGTATGTCCACAGGCGACCATTTTAAGGTGAATACACATAAAGCGTGCATTAATACATAGGCAGCTGTGTCGCGATGGAAAGAGGCAGGTCAACCACGTGATATGTATATGGTTCAGCGGTTGACGTAGTTAATAAACACTTGACAGGGTTCTGATTGGAGGAGCTGTAGTTGAAGGGAATGTACGGCGATTTTCATTGCTTAACCGAGCAACTGTTTTACGGGACATTGTATTACTGAATGTATTTGTATTTATTACATCTCGATTGGTTAAAAACAATATCCATACAAAATGACTTACTATTTTGATTTTTCACCTCTTTATATTAAAAAAAATACACGATTTGGCGATGAATTAAAATTTACTAATTTTACGATATATATATATATATATATATATATATATATATATATATATATATATATATATATATATATATATATATATATATATATATATATATATATATATATATATATATATATATATATATATATATATATATATATATATATATATATATATATATATATATATATATATATATACGCACGCACGCACGCACGCACGCACGCATATATCAGTCGAAGCTCACTATTAAGGTCACCCTCAGGACTGGGTCAAAGTGACCTTGCGACCATAACAAAAACAACCAATAATATTCAAATTCCTAGCAAAATGCTATTTATGACAGCAAATATACTACAGCAATAAATACTACAACACGAAATATAACATTGATAATTTACTTTATTTATTTTATAAAATAATTTAACCAATGCAAATCGCCGTACATTCCCTTTAAGTTAAAGTTGACGCTTCCACTAGTGTCTTTTCTGATTGCGGAACCAGAACGCGACATTTGATTACGTCATGCTTCCATTACGTCATGCTTCCATTACGTTTCTAAGTGCTGAGCGTCATGCCCGTCATGTAATAAGCCTGTGGATATCACTGCATTTTCAAGCCGTACATTAGTTCGATAATGATATATTGCAATTTACACTATATCATAATTACAATGTGTAAACGTATATACGAACGACATGCTCGGGTGGTAACGCATATAAGGTAGGCCAAGGCGCCAACATGCTACAGGAATTCAGACGACTAAATATGATTGCGAGACACTGACGGACGGCACAATATATGTGAAGACGTTGGGCAGAAACATAATAAATAGGATCAATCCGTGTCAGATCAACCAATTTTCATGAAATTTCAAAAGTTTATATCTCGGATATATCTTCTATATATGTTAGAGCAACACGTCTTCAGATAGCGTGTTGTAGTAGATGGGGAGGTTGTAGTAGATGGGGAGGTTGGAGTAGATGGGGAGGTTGTAGTAGATGGGGAGGTTGGAGTAGATGCGGAGGTTGTAGTAGATGGGGAGGTTGGAGTAGATGCGGAGGTTGGAGTAGATGCGGAGGTTGTAGTAGATGGGGAGGTTGTAGTAGATGCGGAGGTTGGAGTAGATGCGGAGGTTGTAGTAGATGGGGAGGTTGTAGTAGATTGGGAGGTTGGAGTAGATGCGGAGGTTGTAGTAGATGGGGAGGTTGGAGTAGATGCGGAGGTTGGAGTAGATGGGGAGGTTGTAGTAGATGGGGAGGTTGGAGTAGATGCGGAGGTTGTAGTAGATGGGGAGGTTGGAGTAGATGCGGAGGTTGGAGTAGATGCGGAGGTTGTAGTAGATGGGGAGGTTGTAGTAGATGCGGAGGCTGGAGTAGATGCGGAGGTTGGAGTAGATGGGGAGGTTGGAGTAGATGGGGAGTTTGGAGCTATGAGAATACGATAAAGGTCATAAGGCAAATGTTGCCAAAGACCATCTATCACGAAAACGTTTCAGTAAACAAACATGGACATCAGACGTAACCGTCAATGTGATTGATGAGAGGAGACAAAGCAAAGACGCGTGGGAGGACCATCAACGATGAACTGGAAAACAAACGCACTATCACTGAAGGACTTAGTGCATTGTGAAAACACGAGGGGAATGCAAAGGAAGATAAAGTCATTATTGAAGACATCCAGCCATAGACTGAATGTCATAACATTCCAGGGGTAGATTTTAAGGAGAAATGTCTGGTAATCCAGACGGATTACCAGGGTATAAAATTCAGTAATCCGTCAAATAATCTGGTAATACACAATATAACTGATTTAGCATTTCCCTGGATTACCACATACGCACTTTGAGCCGAGCCTGTTTTAACCCTGCGTGTGGAGAATACGTCTGCAATGCGCACAACTTGGAGTAATTTAAATGGTATCACTTGGTTGCTAAAAGACTAGTGTTGTGCACCGTTTGGCTCTATGCGGTATGCGATACGTATCGTATATTTTATAAGTTACGGTATATGTTGTTTTTCCACCGTGGATAATGTTGTCATCATGTTAATTAAAGGAACACGTTGAAACATTTAATGTATTAATGTATTGTACTTAAACATGTATGTTTAGTGTGCACCATTCAGTAGTAGTCCAATGGGCGCTCACGGGATTAATGGAAAGCATTCTTCTTGTGTGCTTCCATTTATACTTGTCAATAATTGCCTGGATGTCCAGATTGATGTCCTTGTGTACCTGAAGTAGCCCCAACGCACTGAGGTGATCATGTTGCATGGTGTGGTGCATGGTACTCCATATTACGATTTTCAGCAGTTTGAGTGCAGTGCATATTAGCATCAGCCTGTGGAAACAAGGAAAATATTTGGGAACATGGAGCTGGATGTTGCACTCATTGTTTCCTGTAGATTATAGGGCCTTGTTTCTTCTGAGGAATCCCATTTCTTCTACAACCGTGTGACTACATCTTACACGGACGTTAGGGATGGCAGGTCACGGCAACATCTTGTAGGTCGGTTATGTTAGGATATGTCAACTTGCCCACATTAGTGGATAGGAGCTTCAGGCCGACCACAGCTTTCCCGATGATAGCACTGGATCTTTGCGAAGGTGGTCTAGAAATACTAAGCGTCGCCAGTATTGTTTCTGTGGTGTCTGCCTCCGCGTTGTTTCTCACGGTCTGCCTCCCGCTATGCCTTCGGACCGATATCACTTTCCCAGCTGTGTAGGCCATCTCTTCCGTCATCTTGTAGGCCTCACTGTACTCTGCATCTCAGTGTTGGCAATTTCCCGGGAAATAAGAGTATTTCCCAGGACGGTGGGAAATACCGGGAAATACTGGGAAATATCGGGAAATACTGGGAAATACTGGGAAATATGGAAAGTATGTTCTTACCTGGTTATTTAACACTTGATGCCATGACAATTTGTTCATGGGTCATATGGCTCATCATAAATAACACATTATCTATCTTATCTATATCATGATCCCTTACTCTTAGCTACAGAAGTGTCATTTCACAAAAAGGTGTCAATCTTCATTGTCTTTTAAAAATACAGTGGTACAAAGACAGTGAATGACAGGTATACATGGCTTCATCTTTACACTGTTACTCAAGCATGTACCAGGTATGGTTCCAGTGTTTGTTTAAGAAGAGTCATTTAATTGATTAACAAAAGGTGTCAATTATCTCCACAGTGACAGTCCACAGACATGAGCATAAAACAGTTAAAGGGGGTGCTAGTTGTCAATTTGCTGTCAATTAGTTTCACAGCCAATCACAGGAATAAGTGCTAAATGGCTTCATATCTTGCTAAGGTATATAAGGTTTCAGTAAATTTTGTCAGAGCACATGCATATTATACTCTCAGTCTAGCAGCAACTTAACCATGAAAGCCAAGAATCCAATATGGGGTTTCTACACTATTACCGTAGAAGGGAAGAAGCAAACTGCGAAATGCAACGACTGCCAGACTATTGTTATACAAATAACAAACAAATTAAATCAAATTAAACAAAAAACATATTAAAAATTCTTATTTCCCAGTACTTCCCACTTTGAAGAGTATTTCCCGTGGCGGGAAATACCGGGAATTACCGCCGGGAAATACCACCCCCGGGAAATACCGGCCAACCCTGCTGCATCTGCATTGTGTCTGCTGTCAATAAAGATGTCATTTACAGGGTGATTTCTTCCTAGGCCCGGAGAACATCCTGCATAGAGCCCTGGAGCAGCTTGCTGAGGCCTACTGGGTACTCAAACATAGAGCCCTGGAGCAGCTTGCTGAGGCCTACTGTGTACTCAGACATAGAACCCTGGAGCAGCTTGCTGAGGCCTACTGTGTACTCAGACATAGAGCCCTGGAGCAGCTTGCTGAGGCCTACTGTGTACTCAAACATAGAACCCTTGAGCAGCTTGCTGAGGCATACTGTGTACTCAGACGTAGAACCCTGGAGCAACTTGCTGAGGCCTACTGTGTACTCAAACATAGAGCGCTGGAGCAACTTGCTGAGGCCTACTGTGTACTCAGACATAGAACCCTGGAGCAGCTTATTGAGGCATACTGTGTACTCAAACATAGAACCCTGGAGCAGCTTATTGAGGCCTACTATGTACTCAGACATAGAACCCTGGAGCAGCTTATTGAGGCCTACTGTGTACTCAGACATAGAACCCTTGAGCAGCTTATTGAGGCATACTGTGTACTCAAACATAGAACCATGGAGCAGCTTATTGAGGCCTACTGTGTACTCATACATAGAACCCTGGAGCAGCTTGCTGAGGCCTACTGTGTACTCAGACATAGAACCCTGGAGCAGCTTATTGAGGCATACTGTGTACTGAAACATAGAACCCTGGAGCAGCTTATTGAGGCCTACTGTGTACTCAGACATAGAACCCTTGAGCAGCTTGCTGAGGCCTACTGTGTACTCAGACATAGAACCCTGGAGCAACTTGCTGAGGCCTACTGTGTACTCAAACATAGAGCGCTGGAGCAACTTGCTGAGGCCTACTTTGTACTCAGACATAGAACCCTGGAGCAGCTTATTGAGGCATACTGTGTACTCAAACATAGAACACTGGAGCAGCTTATTGAGGCCTACTGTGTACTCAGACATAGAACCCTGGAGCAGCTTATTGAGGCCTACTGTGTACTCAGACATAGAACCCTGGAGCAGCTTATTGAGGCATACTGTGTACTCAAACATAGAACCATGGAGCAGCTTATTGAGGCCTACTGTGTACTCATACATAGAACCCTGGAGCAGCTTGCTGAGGCCTACTGTGTACTCAGACATAGAACCCCGGAGCAGCTTATTGAGGCATACTGTGTACTGAAACATAGAACCCTGGAGCAGCTTATTGAGGCCTACTGTGTACTCAGACATAGAACCCTGGAGCAGCTTATTGAGGCATACTGTGTACTCAAACATAGAACCCTGGAGCAGCTTATTGAGGCCTACTGTGTACTCAGACATAGAACCCTGGAGCAGCTTATTGAGGCCTACTGTGTACTCAGACATAGAACCCTGGAGCAGCTTATTGAGGCATACTTTGTACTCAAACATAGAACCCTGGAGCAGCTTATTGAGGCCTACTGTGTACTCATACATAGAACCCTAGAGCAGCTTATTGAGGCCTACTGTGTACTCAAACATAGAACCCTGGAGCAGCTTATTGAGGCCTACTGTGTACTCAAACATAGAACCCTGGAGCAGCTTATTGAAGCCTACTGTGTACTCATACATAGAACCCTGGAGCAGCTTATTGAGGCATACTGTGTACTCAGACATAGAGCCCTGGAGCAGCTTATTGAGGCCTACTGTGTACTCAAACATAGAACCCTTGAGCAGCTTGCTGAGGCCTACTGTGTACTCAGACATAGAACCCTGGAGCAACTTGCTGAGGCCTACTGTGTACTCAAACATAGAGCGCTGGAGCAACTTGCTGAGGCCTACTGTGTACTCAGACATAGAACCCTGGAGCAGCTTATTGAGGCATACTGTGTACTCAAACATAGAACCCTGGAGCAGCTTATTGAGGCCTACTGTGTACTCAGACATAGAACCCTGGAGCAGCTTATTGAGGCCTACTGTGTACTCAGACATAGAACCCTGGAGCAGCTTATTGAGGCATACTGTGTACTCAAACATAGAACCATGGAGCAGCTTATTGAGGCCTACTGTGTACTCATACATAGAACCCTGGAGCAGCTTGCTGAGGCCTACTGTGTACTCAGACATAGAACCCTGGAGCAGCTTATTGAGGCATACTGTGTACTGAAACATAGAACCCTGGAGCAGCTTATTGAGGCCTACTGTGTACTCAAACATAGAACCCTGGAGCAGCTTATTGAGGCCTACTGTGTACTCAGACATAGAACCCTGGAGCAGCTTATTGAGGCCTACTGTGTACTCAAACATAGAACCCTGGAGCAGCTTATTGAGGCCTACTGTGTACTCAGACATAGAACCCTGGAGCAGCTTATTGAGGCCTACTGTGTACTCAGACATAGAACCCTGGAGCAGCTTATTGAGGCATACTGTGTACTCAAACATAGAACCCTGGAGCAGCTTATTGAGGCCTACTGTGTACTCATACATAGAACCCTAGAGCAGCTTATTGAGGCCTACTGTGTACTCAGACATAGAACCCTGGAGCAGCTTATTGAGGCCTACTGTGTACTCAAACATAGAACCCTGGAGCAGCTTATTAAAGCCTACTGTGTACTCATACATAGAACCCTGGAGCAGCTTATTGAGGCCTACTGTGTACTCAGACATATAACCCTGGAGCAGCTTATTGAGGCATACTGTGTACTCAAACATAGAACCCTGGAGCAGCTTATTGAGGCCTACTGTGTACTCAGACATAGAACCCTGGAGCAGCTTATTGAGGCCTACTGTGTACTCAGACATAGAACCCTGGAGCAGCTTATTGAGGCATACTGTGTACTCAAACATAGAACCCTGGAGCAGCTTATTGAGGCCTACTGTGTACTCAGACATAGAACCCTGGAGCAGCTTATTGAGGCCTACTGTGTACTCAGACATAGAACCCTGGAGCAGCTTATTGAGGCATACTGTGTACTCAAACATAGAACCCTGGAGCAGCTTATTGAGGCCTACTGTGTACTCATACATAGAACCCTGGAGCAGCTTATTGAGGCCTACTGTGTACTCATACATAGAACCCTGGAGCAGCTTGCTGAGGCCTACTGTGTACTCAGACATAGAACCCTGGAGCAGCTTATTGAGGCATACTGTGTACTCAAACATAGAGCGCTGGAGCAGCTTATTGAGGCCTACTGGGTACTCAGACATAGAACCCTGGAGCAGCTTATTGAGGCATACTGTGTACTCAAACATAGAACCCTGGAGCAGCTTATTGAGGCCTACTGTGTACTCATACATAGAACCCTGGAGCAGCTTGCTGAGGCCTACTGTGTACTCAGACATAGAACCCTGGAGCAGCTTATTGAGGCATACTGTGTACTGAAACATAGAACCCTGGAGCAGCTTATTGAGGCCTACTGTGTACTCATACATAGAACCCTGGAGCAGCTTGCTGAGGCCTACTGTTTACTCAGACATAGAACCCTGGAGCAGCTTATTGAGGCATACTGTGTACTGAAACATAGAACCCTGGAGCAGCTTATTGAGGCATACTGTGTACTCAGACATAGAACCCTGGAGCAGCTTATTGAGGCCTACTGTGTACTCAAACACGCAGCGATGAATGCAAAGCTTGAGATTGCGCAAAGTAGGCCAAAAACCAAAAAAGCAGGCAAAATCAGTGTTTTTGAACTCCATTTGTTGCTCTCGAAATTGCAGTCAGGAAATCAAGGATGACTTTATACATTTCAGTGTAGTGGTCGTTACACGCATCTTATAGTTTCATCTTTCCAACACCCACTTCCTCCATGCCTTCACGCTTCCTCCGGGTGTTGATCTTTTCTCTAGATTGCTATAGCTCTCTTGGGTGATTATTTGAAAGAAAAAAAAGCAATGGTCTGCCGGGTAGACATCATGTTTTGTACTTCAGGAACTGTGCATGCCTTGGACAGTGCCAGATTCATGTAGTGGCTTTACACACTGGTAATGACGTGTTCTAAACTCTTGGACTAAGTTAATTATCAGATAAGATTAAGGTCCAAAAAATATTCAAGCAAAACGGGGGGGGGGCGTGCGCCTCCCCAGGCTGGATCATCGCCTGAAAGTGGTGTCACATTGTGGCCATTGATCGACTTATATGTCTCGCTCTTCTGGACATGCGCATGGAAATTACACAACAGTGCTTCAAATTTTTTCAATTGAAGATGTAGCATACCGCATCGAATACTGGTTCGACCGAATAAAAATACCAGCTCAAAACCGCGTCAGAAATAGCGGTAATCCGGACCTATTTATGTACCGACAGGTCTAGTAATCCATAGCAAAAACTACGGTGCTCGGAATAACAGATTACCGTTAGAACCGAGCCCTGAACTCGTTCACAGAAATAACAGATTACCGTTAGAACCGAGCCCTGAACTCGTTCACAGAAATAAATTACATGGTCATCAACTACGCATATTACCTTTATTATTTCAACGAACATGTTTCGCGATGGTCTAAATGAATTGAGCCGGGAGTTTTAAACTTACGTTTTGAGCGGGATTTCGTCCTCAACTGTACAGAACGATCCATGTCGACAGCTGTTGCTCCTTCCGTCCCGTTGGCGGTGTCTCCAACGGCCCCTGACTTCTCCCTCTGTTCAGCCTCCCTGAAAATAATAGACATAAACTACTAATAGTAATGTCGTCTTACGTGGCAACGATATACGCCTAGACAAGGCTAGCATGGCGTTTACTTCCGGATCGCAGCAAGTTGTGAGGTTGTGAGGTGAGAGGTTTTTTCCATGTGTGTGATATTTTACTTCCCCTGGCATAAATACCAGTTAGAAGGGACCAGCAGCTATTGGTGTCTCTACCCAGGCAAAGTGAATGAAATAGCGAAATTGCCTAAGTTTCGAAACAGCGGCAGGTGGACTCGAAAAGCAGATGCTATATATGGTGATTGATGTCCGGGCCAAAACACGTTAACGCAACTAACGCCGTTAAGCTAAAGCTAAACTGGTGGCAACATTAGCAAATATTTGAAAAAATATAAGTAATTATTTCGATTGTCTTCGTTTTGCACACATGTCCTTCTAAACACTATATCTGTTCTAGCATCTTGACCGCCTAAATGTATTTTAATAAAAAAAACAATGCTTTAATATAACTCGACCGTTACCTGCTTAATCTGAATGTTTTGACTCGAATATCATGCTGAACGGCGAGGTCGACTAATTCATAAAGATTTAACGGTCAAATTATATTAAGCCCAATTGTGGTTCATTAAAACACATTTGGACGGTCAATATGTAAATATGTTTATATAGCATGTATATAACATGTTTATAACATGCTTATAACATGGTATTACGACAAAAAAGTAATCACATTGTGGCATAACTCTGACATTGTGTAGATGAAATATCACACCACGATTCCTCTAGCCCCATTTACCGCATTTACTTTCTGCTGTCCTAACAAATTCCTTACGTTCGCACTACGAAACATTTTTAGAACATATTTTATACCCAGGGAGATTCTGTATTTTGAACATGTGCTCTGATAAGCGTGTGCATGCGTGCGTATACGTGTGCGTGTGAGCACGCGCATGGGTCAATATTAAAACTTAAAATGAAATTGAAAAGAACGTTGCTGTTAGTGTTGGTTATGCTACGACTACATCAATGGGGCACTTGAAGGCAATGCGCTGTGTGTTTAACTTCCTACACAGGCTATGCGTAATGAAATCGAACCTATATATTGTATTATATACCTATACAATGCATTGGCAATGCATTTTGTTTGGCTAAGTAGGCCTTGGCGTCATGCACCCGCTGGTGTTTGGACAGGTGACAGCATACCTGGCATTTGATGCCAGTACAATGAGTGTTGTTCGTTAAGAGGCTGTGTTCTATGCAGAATGACCCAGGGCGGAATGCGCGTCTGATAGAGATTACAGCTATCGGTTGGCTGGAGTAGCCACGTCTTGCAAGACGCATTCAAGCAAAGCAATAAACATAACATGATTAAAGCTTGTGCCTGATTTTACATGTACCGGTAGATATGTTACTATATATACATGGACCTGTCGGCCTATAAGTTCATATGGGTGACCGTTGTGGACAATATTGATTACATCCGGTTGTAACTGACCACTATATATAGTGACCACTATATATAGTAGTCAGTTATATAAAACGTTAAAACGTTGTCTGGCAAACCAGATAATTAAGTAAACAGGTAACAACTATTCACTTTGCAAACGTCAAACATATTAATATTATAATATTATTATATGGCATATAAAATGACCACGGAGGTCACTGTATTGCGCGTGCGCAGGTATTACCAACTGCGTCACAAATGCTTTGAATCTAGCATTGTGGCTGTCAAAGAGTAGGATCAAAGGCAAATCACCTAGTTGTTATTGGCTATATTTAATTAAACGAACAGTTTGATGCGAGGATATGTAATCAGAGACGACCCCCTTTCCAGTACGTGTTTTAGAGACGACCCCCATAGCATGATTCAGATATGACCCCCTTCCCGAGCGTGGTTTGGAGATAACCCCCATAGCGTGATTCGTTAAAGATGACCCGAACAGCGACAAAATGTCGTGCACCGGTTACGCCACAACTTTTAGGAATTGCTAGATGTTTAACATAATATCATAGTTTAACTGTGTGCGTTGGTGAACACGTCTTCCCACGTCAATTTGGCGGAGTCTACCTGTGTAGCAGCATTCCTGCGTTCGCTCTCAGGTCTGCTGACACCGTTACGCGTTCAACCATGACGGTGAACGTAGTCTACTGCAGGCAGGTAGCGGACGGTGGTGAAGCGGAACGCATTCAGCAAGTGGCCCGTTATAATGAACCAACAATTCTTAACAAAGACCGTCGCCACGCGTAATTTATTTTCAAAACGTAACCATAGCCCTATTTATTACAACACATTATATTATTTACACGAGCGATAAAAATTGTGTTGGGTAAGAGAATTGTATATTTAATTCCCCGCATTTTGAAAAAGATCGCGCTCTGTAGACGCCCCCTAAACCAGTGAGAATTCCATCGCCCAGGAAGTTGCTAGAAAGCGAACGTCAATGTGCACTCTTATATTAGACTTTTGATTGAGCACGCAGTTAAGTGGAATGCATTACTCCCTGAAAATATCATTTTAACAGGGGTTAGCGTGTGACTACAGAAGTCAAAATCATATATGGTGTCCCTCCGTCTACACGTGAAATAGTTGTTATATTTTTGTATTATTCTGTAACTGTTTTGTCATCTACTATCTCAGTTCTCCCGATGAAACATAAGATCGTGTCATATTTCTGAAATAAAGTATTTTTTGGATAGCATACATGGTAATTGTTTACACATTACTTTTGCAACGATTGTTGTCCTTAGAATCACTATGTAAGGTAAAACATAGCGAGAGTATTGACACAATGTTGAGTATCTACTTGTGTCACTAACATGACACCCTCTGCGCCCCGCCCCTTTCTGATTTTAACACAGTGTGCACAAAAGAATGACCATTTTCTTGTAGTAGGGTAATTACCTCTTCGTGTTTGCCTCCGTCGGATCCCTTATATAAACTCTAATTAATTTAAACTCAATCAGACATTATAATGTAGATCACTGGCTCGTAAATTGCATATCATTTGATTCTTCATGTAAAAACGTTCTTCCGTTTCTCCTGGAGGAAGAGAAATCAGTTAAATAAATTAACTGCTCCTTGAGTGACCCATATGGTGCTATTGTGACTTCAATATGGTGCTATTGTGACTTCAATATGGTGCTATTGTGACTTCAATATGTACGTTCACGTATTTGGCATCGCATAAAGGCAACGTCGATGTATAATGTGTACATGTGCTGGGATATTCGCGTCCCAGGTGTCGCTCATTCCAATTAAGGATGGCGTAAGCAACGTGGGCGATGACGACCCCATTGGACAAGATCGTAAGCCGCACAACAGAAAGGACGTTCGACGTTACCCGCAAGCACCATCCCTAAACATGACCTGCATCATTACAGTAACCACTTTCTAAAACGTTCTCGCACTGACTGAACACAGTGCCCATGCCCAATAAGTGCAACAGTGTTTCTCCCGTGTTGAAACGACGGGACAGATTCAAGTGTCTTATAAATACAGTTATATTTCTCTAGTCGAGGCCACAAAGTCATTGTAGCAGGGTGATTGCGACGCGCTTTTCTCAAGAAAGTCACTGCATGAAACATCTGACGGAACAGCGATATTTACTGCCGGGTCAACGTCACCACCCTAGCTGCCACAGAAAACAAGAAACGCCCAACTGCTATGCCTATCGCCTCAGCGCAAGTGCAGAGTTGTTAGACATAACCATGTTGCCAGCAAGTGTACGTTTTTTCCGTTCTAGCTGATTAGTTACTTAAGATGTCAGTAAACGTGTTTTTATTTGTCATACGAGTAAGTTGTACAATGTGAAATGAGCATGATATCACGGACGCTGATTGCACGCGGATATTGCCAAACCTGTGTGTAGTGATAACGACATATGAGCTAATTGTGTTGAGAATTTGCAGCTACATGTTTGGTTTATTTACTCTTTCCTTGTATGACCTTATATGTAAAAAAACAACTACTAAAACTGGGGACCAGTCTGTCTGGCTAAAACTGGGGACCAGTCTGTCTGGCTAAAACTGGGGACCAGTCTGTCTGGATAAAACTGGGGACCAGTCTGTCTGGATAAAACTGGGGACCAGTCTGTCTGGCTAAAACTGGGGACCAGTCTGTCTGGATAAAACTGGGGACCAGTCTGTCTGGCTAAAACTGGGGACCAGTCTGTCTGGATAAAACTGGGGACCAGTCTGTCTGGATAAAACTGGGGACCAGTCTGTCTGGCTAAAACGAATTTAGTCGCAGCTCCAGTTTCAAAAATCATACTTAGTTCATTGCAATGAACAATGTTTCCAAGAGTAATATAAATTTAAGCAATGCTTGTTTTAGACAACCATTTGCTGAGCGAAACGACTATTCTAATGATATTATGTGCACTCATTGAAGCGATTGTACGTACTGAGCGGTCAGAGAGTAAGCATGACAACAACAATCCACTCATTGTGGCGCATTCCACCAGAGAGTAAGTATGACAACAACCATCCACTCGTTGTGATACTTTTCACCAGAGAGTAAGCATGACAACAACCATCCACTCGTTGTGGTGCATTCTGCCAAAGAGTAAGTATGACAACAACCATCCACTCCTTGTGATACTTTTCACCAGGGAGTAAGCATGACAACAACCATCCACTCGTTGTGATACTTTTCACCAGAGAGTAAGTATGACAACAACCATCCACTCGTTGTGATACTTTTCACCAGGGAGTAAGCATGACAACAACCATCCACTCGTTGTGACACTTTTCACCAGAGAGTAAGTATGACAACAACCGTCCACTCGTTGTGATACTTTTCACCAGAGAGTAAGCATGACAACAACCATCCACTCGTTGTGGTGCATTCTGCCAAAGAGTAAGTATGACAACAACCATCCACTCCTTGTGATACTTTTCACCAGGGAGTAAGCACAGCAATTGTAACAACCAAAATATTGTATTTTTATTGTAAGTAAGCATGACAATAACCATTTACTCCCTATGATACATTATACGAGATAGTAAGCTTGACAACCATCCACTCCTTGTGATACTTTTCACCAGAGAGTAAGTATGACAACAACCATCCACTCCTTGTGATACTTTTCACCAGAGAGTAAGTATGACAACAACCATCCACTCCTTGTGATACTTTTCACCAGGGAGTAAGTATGACAACAACCATACACTCCTTGTGATACTTTCACAAGAGAGTAAGTATGACAACAACCATCCACTCCTTGTGATACTTTTCACCAGGGAGTAAGTATGACAACAACCATCCACTCCTTGTGATACTTTCACAAGAGAGTAAGTATGACAACAACCATCCACTCCTTGTGATACTTTTCACCAGGGAGTAAGTATGACAACAACCATCCACTCCTTGTGATACTTTCACAAGAGAGTAAGTATGACAACAACCATCCACTCCTTGTGATACTTTTCACCAGGGAGTAAGTATGACAACAACCATCCACTCCTTGTGATACTTTCACAAGGGAGTAAGTATGACAACAACCATCCACTCCTTGTGATACTTTCACAAGAGAGTAAGTATGACAACAACCATCCACTCCTTGTGATACTTTTCACCAGGGAGTAAGTATGACAACAACCATCCACTCCTTGTGATACTTTCACAAGGGAGTAAGTATGACAACAACCATCCACTCCTTGTGATACTTTTCACCAGAGAGTAAGCACAGCAATTGTACCAACCAAAATGTAGTATTATGCATTCGCCAACCTACATTAAACTGAACGTAATTGTCTAAACATTGTGAATTCCGGCTATAGAACTACGCCTGGTTAGAGTTCGCATTGTGATGGTAATTATTATTATTATATGGGGCTGGGGCGTTGCCGCGGCATATTATGTGCATTTAAAAGCCAAGAAGAGAGAAAAGATTCGGAGGGGTGTTGACAGAACAGCCAAACAACACTACGTTCAATGGATTACTTCCTTGTGCATTCTGTTTATATAACTGTCAACTGCACGAACAAGGAACATTTCTCTATGTCTATTCTACGTCCCAACGTCCGCCAACTTAGCTACTGTGCAGCCATTGCGTGGCAGGTTGTTCTAGACACATGCTGTTTGCATCCATTAACGAAATTGGTTGTTTGAGATTCAATGATATCGAACAAATAAGAGTAATTTCGCTGCTGTCAACTAGGTAACTAGCTATGGAAACATTCATTGCTTAGATTGCACTGTTCAAACCCGTCAACACCGCAACCATTCGACACGTAGAAACAACACCGAATCGGTCAACGGAAACGTCACAGCAGTTAAGCTCGTACTTACATATTATGACGAAAACTGCCGGACAATAGCTAGTGGATTCTGTACTAACACGTCCGTGCTCCGTTCAAGAATGACGTGGGCGGAAATCCAGAAGGTGTCTAGGTCCCTGTGTGCCAGACTCCACTAAGGACACCGCAAGTTACACTAGTTTAGCAGTCCACGTCCGATGTCTTTCGAGTTCAACAAGGAATAGCGACAAGGAAGTTCTGCCGACAAACCCTGCTGCACTCCGGTCGTCACAAGTGTGTTTCTTATCTGACCGACTCAATCGTTGTGGACACGGATCGGTGCCCACCAACAACACGTCCTGCCGACCGAATACTTGCTACACAATTCACCGTTACACAGCAGCTTATCAGATCGTGGGCCTACTGTTCTTTCCTAAATATGCAATATCCAGTATTGTGAACCTTACCTTACCAAACATACGTATGTTTTATTAAATTGACTGCGGGTGTTACTGTTCCCCGGGGGGGGGGGTACTCCCTATACATGTATGTGCCGCGCAAATGCCCCTGTTTTTTGCCATTTTCTCTCTCTGTCCGAAGAGAAAATGTAAATTTTCTCTCTTTGTTGCCCCAATTAAACCTGATAATTCTCTCTTTCATCGAAGAGGAAATTTCCCAATGAAAACGTTCCGCCCGGGCTTACCTTACACTTATAGATATTAGATAAATTGTTCAATAATTCTCTCTTGGTGACCATACATTTCTTTATTTCTCTCTCTCCATGAGGTTCTGGCGGCACACCCCCACCGCTTTGGTATGGCACTACCCCCTCCCCCCGGGTACTGTTCACAGAAGTTACATGTTTGGACATCAACGAACCGGTGACTGACTGACTGTGTATTGCGCTACACAACAACGTACATTTGATTGTTTGCAATCCTTCATTCACGATGTTTTAAAGTGGGACATTGGATGCGACGAAGCTACAGCCTAGTATATTAACAGCGATCGAGCAAACGTGGACGAAGACGGACCGTACGGATTGACAACGGGAGGCTGTGGACAACTGCATATTGTACGGGAGACGGCGAGGACCCGAAACAACAGGTGATATTAATGTAGACAGATACATGCAAATTGCTGTGGAGACTGGTTTATAAAATAACTACAAGCTTATTCACTACAACGTAACAATGGCTTTTTTCGAGCTTTCTCAACGACAACACTTGACAACATTCGCTGGTAATTTCCCAAATTCCCAAAATACTCGCGGCCTGCCCACCTAACCGGGCTTCCATTTGAATGGATCGCGACGACCGAGTAGTTCGTTATTCATTACCCGCAGGGCCTGTGAGTGAAGTGTATACACACCACTGACCAGTCTAAGTGCAGACCAGATTCACAACGGCAAAGAAAAACCACCCGAGAACAAGCCACCCTGATGCGATCCGGACTCCAATGCCAGACCCGGATCACGACCGCAAGACAAACCCAGCGACAAAGAAGTGCAACCGTTGTACAGACAAAACCACTGACCGACACGCACGGAGAAACAATGTGATCACAATTCTATTGATCAGATTGTAAAAAAAATTTCAACCAAACAATGGTTGACTATACCGGCTAGAATCATATCACAGAGAAGAGTACTTGTACGTGGGTGAGTCGGTCAACGACCCACTAGGGTCGTCACATAAACATTGGAAACATATGTTTTTAGTCTTTTCTCCCCTTTTCCAAGTGTGCAGTAATCGGCCTTCCGTTCACCATACGTGCAATGCGGGTATAGTCCCTCAATTGTTTTGGTATAGGGGTGTGGGTGGGTGGGGTGAATCCTATCCATTTTGACGATTATTTGAATTTTGTATTACAAAGACCCGTAAAGCCGGTACCCGCTGCAAGCCAATTCCAGCCTGTCACCAGGAAGCAGAGCACTCGGAGTCTGAACGCCGCCTTGGATGTGTCGCCATCTGTCGATTATCTGTGTGTAGAAAGTTACCGCGGTTGCTACTTCGTCGAAGACAACAATGCATTTTGTTTATCATACTTAAAAGCAGGAGAGCACACTGGCTTTTGGTGGCAACATTACTGTGAGGTCGATCGCTGAAACTTGTTGGTGGCAACATTACTGTGAGGTCGATCGCTGAAACTTGTTGGTGGCAACATTACTGTGAGGTCGATCGCTGAAACTTGTTGGTGGCAACATTACTGTGAGGTCGATCGCTGAAACTTGTTGGTGGCAACATTACTGTGAGGTCGATAGCTGAAACTTGTTGGTGGCAACATTACTGTGAGGTCGATCGCTGCACTGACACCTTCAACAGCAAGTTACTGTTTAGAATTGCACGGCTGATGTGAAGGCCCCTACCTTAGAGGAAATGCACAATGTGGGTTGATGAGACTATTGTACAGACATATTAGTACAGATCTTTAAAAAATAATATAATATCGGACAGGAAGCCAATGCAAGGTTTTCAGAAGTGGCAATGAATGAGAAAAACGAAGGAACCGAGCATCTACCTTTGCCAAATCTAACGTACCGGTATCGTTTTTGGCGACAAATAGATTTACTGAAATCAATGAGGATTAAAACATGATGTAAAGCACTGTTAATTAGCCGCTTATCAGTTAACCAATGAAAATCTATGTATATTTCCTTTAATATGAGTTAATAGCTGTAACTGGAAACGAGCAATGAAAACATGGAGAAGCAATGAGCTTCAACTGTCGCGATATAGCAGTAGAATCATACCAGGTGGTGGTGGTGGTGGTGGTGGTGGTGGTGGTGGTTGGCACAACAAATATTGGCACAACTTAGCTGCCAACCATTTTGACATAAAGAAATGAGATAACAGATAATAAAATTCCTGTAGATAACACCAGAACTGTGTATGACGCACACTGTTTATGTATGTTTGTGTGCGTACGTGCGATAAACCCACTAACATATTGAATAGCATATCTTGGTTATTTGAGGTGTACGGTGTGCCGGCACGTGACAAATATACTCTTGACAACTCACCACCCGCAACATTAGATACCCTGACAACTCAACACCCGCAACATTAGATACCCTGACAACTCAACACCCGCAACATTAGATACCCTGACAACTCAACACCCGCAACATTAGATACCCTGACAAGTCAACACCCGCAACATTAGATACCCTGACAACTCAACACCCGTAACATTAGAAACCCTGACAACTCAACACCCTCAACATTAGATACCCTGACAACTAGACATCCAAACAACTGAATAACTAGACACAAGACAACTTGACACTCGCAACACTAGACAGTTATTCCAACAACAAAATGTCTGACAACTAGACACGTGACATCTAGACAGTCGCACAGTTAAAGTCCGAGATATTGGACACCTGGGCGGACAACTGGACACCCGGGCGACTGGACACCTGGGCGACTAGACACCAGTACAACTAGACAGACAGTAGTCACCCGTACAAATAGACAATTGCAAAGAAAACATCCAGACATTAAATGCCTGACTGTAATTATGATATCTGCGATTCCACACACTCACTGATAACGTGGGACGCCAGTCTTATGATTATGTTATTAAAAGTGTCGGATTCAATCTTGAATTTCCCAGTCGTGACAGTCAGCATGTGTGAGTAGGTGACCCTGACACCATTTCCTCGATAGTTTGATGTAGTTTCCGCCATTATGTTGTCGTTTTCGTGAGCTGAACCCAGCTAGTAAAATTTACTGGGCCAATTATGGCTCTAAAACATGATTGACCCAATGATGGCTGTCATTGGCTCAACTGGCATTGGCTTGATGTAAAAAAATATGATTATTAATAATAGGCCCAATCAAGTTTTGTTAGCCAGGGTCAGTAAAGGGACAATGGTGTTTTCATTGGCTTTTGGCATAGCGTGCAAATTATCTTTGTGCCAGCCTACGATGGGCCAATGAAAAAGGCACGTGTGAACTCTAGCTGGGCCCGCAACTGCTCAAGGTTGGCCATCGTCTTAAGCCAATGTACCACGGGTCATCGTCACGTGCGCCGGGAAGAGGGTCGCGAAATATTCGGGCATGGGCAGGTTTGCGGGCGATTCACCATCCGTAGTATGTGACCGAGGAGGCGCCATCGCATGTCCATCACATCTACGCTCTGTCGGCAACGACTCGTTCGTACAACTTCGCGTTGTTTATCCGCTGTGGTCAGCGAATAAACGAAGCTGCTTCAGGTGGAAATTACTACGTAGAATAAAAAATATACCTATAGAGCCTATAAATGTCGGTGAGAGATATGGTGGGGTCGCAATAGGTCATGCTCTTTTAATCTGCGCAACTACTATTGAACTGTCCCAGTCCAGGTCCATCCGCCAATACAGCAAACATATCTAATGGTGGTAATATTAACAAGAGTCTAACTTGTTTCAGAAGAAGGTGTTGTGCTAAGATTTCAAGTGAGATTGGCGACTTTGACGTACTTGACTTAAACGCTTAGGCCATATTGACCCACGCTGTCCTCCGAGAGGTTGCACCCCTCGCTGTCCTCCGAGAGGTTGCACCCCTCGCTGTCCTCCGAGAGGTTGCACCCCTCGCTGTCCTCCGAGAGGTTGCACCCATCCTTCCTGTTCTATTCACGGCGTACCGCTCTGCTGGAAGCATACTATCACGTCTAATTTGGTCACTCCATCTCTTGAGGGTGACCTTCCTCTCTTCTGTTGCCCTTTGAAGTCTTGCTTGAATACTTGACTAATAATGTTCTTTCTTAGCATAGCAAACCACCGGCGTCTTCTGCATTGTATAACAGGGTGATCATATAAATTCTACTTAGGAATGCCCATCAGACATAAGGTCAATCCCACATTTTACATAACTTTGGTGTCCGCTCCGGTGAGTTGATTCAGTTATGTGCGGTGTAGGTAAACCCTCAATACTGGTGCTCAGCCGAAAGTAACGCTCCCGGTCCTCGTTGAAAACAGACCTTGAAGTAATAGGTCATGTCGTTGAATATACACATGTGGCCTGAAAGCGCATGGTGTGGAGGTCAGTACAACTAAACATCTACTGACCCCTTGCAGCTGTGTTAGTCACCGGCTGACAGCGTCGATCCACTGATCTAGGTGACTGAAGACAACGAGCCACTTATTCTTGCGTATACGCTGATTTGGCACTATTGTCTACTGCACAACGGTTGTGCACTTGCTTTTTGCCAACTACGTTTAATGTAGCATTGCACAATTATTATGAAAACACCGGCTTATGTGTGGAGCGCGATGACTCGGCAATAAGAGCACAGGACTGTCATTCGAAAGGACCCTGGTCCGAGACCACCTGCTGCCGTTTCGAAACTTGGGCAATTTCGTTTACCCCACTTTGCCTCAGTTTGTTCAGCTGTATACACGTGTACCTGACAATAGAGAGTGGTGGGATTCCGGCCATTTGCAGCGTGGCAGAATTCCTCCAAGAAAAGTAGAAATGGTGTTTGCGTGAATAAGTCTTCCGGTGGCTAAGTCTTCCGGTGGCTAAGGGTAACGCGCTCTGAGCAACGAATGTTGGAGAGGCGTCGCATAAATTGAAAGTTTGCTTTTATTTTCCTTATATTAATCAGGCAAATTAACAAATGTATTTAACCCCTCGATCAATAGCTTTAGAAAAGCAGCGGACCGCGTATCCTGTTTGGCCCATCCTACTAATAGCTGTGCGTTCACTAATGCAATGATCCACGTAGTTGGTGGTGTATTTATGGAGTATTTGGCCGCGGTCCCATTGGCTTTGGGGTATGAATTTTTCCGTGGTTAACCTGTCGCGCCACTACATGGCAGCAAAGTGAGTTAATGGGTGACTAAGCTTGGCTCGCTCCTTGCGCTATCCTAAATTTTAGCAGCTTAATTAAGTAAATACATATCAATACAAACTGTTTTTTTTTGCTAGTCTAATTTAAAATTAATGTTGCGAAAACACAAACCTACCTAGTATCCACTGCAACTTGCTGGCTCGTTTGTGTAACTTTTGTGTGTAGTGTTTGTGAAATCATCAGACCAACTATTAAGTTACTCAATGCTTGTTCAAGCATTAAGTGAGGAGAAAATCGAAATGCTGAAAAATCACGATGTTCACTCTTGGTGAAATTTCGCAACTTTATCACGTGATCGGCGAGAGCATTGAAGTCACGCCCATGATCGGCATTGACTCGCACAGAGTTTACTAGTTTGGATATCCAATATTTTTATCCTTATCAGAACGAAGTCGATTATTTCGATGATTTTAACAACAACGTACATTTTTTATTAACATTACTTAAACTGATCACACACTATACACCCGGACATAATTAAATGAACCGGATGCGCCAAGGGTTGAACCGTTTGAGCAAGTAGCTGTATGGTGTGCGTGTTACATGCGAGTCAATTGACAGTAAATAATTATATGCATGTTACCGTCTGTCGGACATTGGTCACAGAGGCAAACATTTCATGCTACAGTCGCTGTACATGTCTGTTGCTGCTACTCGGCCTGGGCACGGTGGCTCGGCGGTTAGGTCACTGCACTGTCAATCAGGAGGACAGGGGTTCCTGTCCACCCGCTGCAGTTTCGTTCACCCCCACATTGTCTGAGTCTTTCGGTCTTCGGAAGGTGTCTATACATGCCAGGGGTGTAGAGTATTCCAAACAGTGGGTAAATATGTAACCTGTCGTGAGCTTAACAGAGCTGGTGATCTCTGTCTCTAAATCTACCACATCCCACTTTAACTGCGATCAGCTGTTTATGGCGTATCGCATAAAGCATGCAAATTGCTGCTGCTCAGTCTTTTAGTATTTATAGATGTTCCTCACAACCTCATCGTGGGCTAACGAAGCGGCTACTAGTTATGTTTACCCTCCTGTCGTTACAATACGTACGGCGATTCAGTCAGCAACAATTACCAACGTCGTCCGTCACTCCCTGTTTACACGCGACTTTCGGGTAACCACCTGACACGCCTCCGCATACAGAAACACGCGGACTCGAAAAACAAATTGCTTTCGCAGCTTTGTAGCATACCTGATGAAAGCCGGTCTAGTTGCACAGTATCCACAGCCGTCAATGAGATCTCACACGACAAAGGTAGATATATAGGCGCAACTGTACGAGAGATAGACAGCCCCGTCAACGTTCTGTGGTCGTTTCATTGCGATACGGCTCCGTCGCTTCGTGTCAAATGTAACTGAGGGCGGCTGCTACTCGGAAATCGGGCCGAGGCTATTAACTGTGCTACGCCCCAGTGCGTCGTCATAATACGGCGGGTGGCAGCGAGCGGCAACTGTATCAAAATAGTCGCGGGCATGCCAACTAGAGCTGAACCCCGCGGACACGCGCGACAGAACCCAAAGTGGCGTCCTCTAGCAGATACGTTTGTAAACACAATCTGCGTTCACCGCACTGCACACAATATTCGTGTCTAGATTACGCGGCTGGTACTGATAGCTAATTACTTTAAATGTAAGATCGACGTATTATATAAGCGATGGTTGTACTGTAGGCTACATTTTAACAATGCACATTTTATTAATCTAGATTAAAATATTGACTAAAATATAAATTACATATCAACCTAGAAATAGGTAATATAAAAAAATATAAAAATTAAAATATAATTAAAATAATTATTTCAGCACATATCAACCTCCTTTATCTAAAGAAGGTTGCTATGCACTTACAAGGTCATTGTAAAAGACGAAATCCTCTCCAGTACCGCTGGGATATTCTGCAGGGAGAAGGCGAAACTTTTCACCAGAGCCTAGAGGCTTCGACATGGCTTACTGCAGGACGAAATAAAATTAATTGTAATGAGTTTGTGACAGACAGCCAAGTGAATAAAGAGAAGAGCAACTAAGCTGATTCCAGAACTGAGAAACCTTAATTATGAAATCACCCAACAGAGCGTAGTTTGAAACAGGGTTGTTTGATTTAAATCATTTGATTTAAATCATTGATTTAAATCATGATTTAAATCACTCTAAAACAAATCATTGATTTATGATTTTTTTTTTTACTTCCGATTTTTTTAATCGCTGAGTTATATGAATTTAGCACAAATAATTGTTTACAAGCATTGAGATCAACACAGTTGTGTATGTTTTTAATACAAAAGCACAAAGTATGCACACTTGTGTAGCTGTATTGACGCCAGATAGCCTGACAGTCAAATATTTTATGACATTGTGTATGTCTGAGCTATTCCCTTTTTGAATGCAGTGAAGCCACACAAACTTGTCTTCCAGAGGAAGTATCTTTTCAAGTCAGAAGCCTTGAGTTAAAGTTCACTTAGAGCTTGTGCTAGTTGTTATCAATTCAGTATGTTGAAGCAAGTGAGACAGTGTGGGCTACAATTGTTTAATACTGTACCAATTTGTAGTCTGGTTAGAGACCCATAGAGTACACAGGGCCCTGGACAGGTGCTAATCCACCCTCTCAGCAAACAATAATTAGCACTGCTACAGCCACAGACACACAGCATGCTTTCCTTTCCAAGACAGATTATGCAACTACAGGAGGTGAGGCCTTATGGACATTGTCTAATGTCTTTATATAAGCAAAAATCATGTACCCTCTGTTAAGACAAGTACCTAGATATATTTGAATAAAAAACATTTGAAAGAGTTTATAAATACATCAACATCTACATAAAATTTATTAATGTCTATATACCAGATTAAAAAAAAAAAAAAAAAAAAAAAAAAAAAAATCATGATTTTTTTCAACCCTGGTTTGAAAACAGAAGACCAATTGGAAGTTTTATTAAAAAAACATTGAATGGTTATGAAGATATTAAAAAAAATAAACTTGGCAAACGTTGCACTAAAAGCGAGATAAAAAACAAGGATGGATCAATAAAAATATATATACAAAATAAATAAAAATAAAAAAACATGATTTATCTGGTGGTCATGGTAACCAGAAAATAACGCTAGGTCCTACCAGATACATCACCTGACAAGGCGTGCCAATTAATAGACATCTCATAAGGCCGGGTCATTGCAGACGATTTAGCTCTGTTGTCAACATCAAGAAGAAACTTACAACAGAAGACAAATGAGCTAGAAGTGCATGCAAAGAGAACTGGACTACACATAAACACAGCCAAAACGAAAGTGATGAAGATCAAGACTGATGATAACCAACTAATTGTAATAGGCATAGACGATGTAGAAACTGTTGATAGTTTCACTTATCTAGGCTCAGTTATGGATGCAGACAAAGGTTCAACAGCAGATATAAGTGCACGCCTAAAGAAAGCGAGAGCAGCCTATTATAAACTGAGGAAAGTGTGGGCATCAAGGCAATACAGAAGGAAAATGAAACTCAGAATCTACAAGAGCAATGTGATGTCGGTTCTACTATACGGAGCAGAATGCTGGAAGGTTAACCAAAATGATGGACAAAGGCTCAATACATTTCACAATAGATGTTTGCGTCGAATTCTACGTATATTCTGGCCAAGAACAATTTCAAATTAAAAACTGTATGAAGAGGTAGAAATAAGCAGGATAACAGACATCATCAAGGCTAGATGATGGAGTTTTATTGGCCATATCCTTCGGTTTGAGAATACAAATGACTGCCGTATAGTGATGAATTGGACACCTGTGGGAAAGAGATCGATCGGAAGACCAAAAGAGACATGGCGGCGAATAGTGGAAAAAGAACGAGATGTGCTTGGGTGGAAATCATGGGCAGAGGCGGCACAGAGGGCGGCTGACAGGGCAGAATGGCGGACTCTTGTACATGCCCTATGCGACACATGGCGCCCAAGGGATCCGTAAGCCGTGAGTAAGGCCGGGCTATACTAATAGATTGAAAATCGTTGGACTCTCGAAAAGCCAATGGCTTTCTTGTCCACTTGCCATGTAGAGCTTGTAGCTTGGGATGACAATCTTGTTAAAGCACGGATAAATATAATTAATGGTAACAAGTCTGTGACAGATAGCCCATTGTTAACAGACATATTATAGTGCTACCTCTAAATATGGAAGATATAAAATATATATCTGGCTAAAAATATGAGCCGAACAACACATCATGTTTATATATTTTATAAATCCTAAAATTAATCTCTCATGAGCAGAGTTGGCGTTGATTTAATCAAATTGATTAAATCATCGATTAAATCAATATGAAAAAATCAAGATATTGATTTTTTAGATTTAACTGTACATATTTTTTAATAAAGTTTAAATTTGTACATAACAACTTTGTTTTAATTCTTTAGAAAGGCTAGGAATGAAATGTTCCGCCCATTGGGTATATTATGATATTCCACATATTTATTTATTTTCAGAACTACATATTATTTCTTATAAGATTTGTCGAGAATGTTGAAAAAATCAAATAAATCGATTTAATCGAAAAAATCTTGATTTTTTTCAACCCTGCTCATGAGCACAGATCTACCATAATGGTGTCATCTTATAATGACCGTCATCACAAAATAATTAGCAACAAGACCAGCAAAACTTTGTAAAATATTTATTTCAAAATGTAAATTACACAAAGTCGCTTAATAGTTGTCCTAAGATAAATACCAGGGTAACTATGAACAGTACAGCTACAATGACTTTATTCAAGGAATGTGTTAATTGTACAAAATCTCGCTGATGTTAATGTATATAAAGCTGTAAATAACGTCTTAATATATCTGTTTTCATTTATAACCAATGAGAATAGTGAAGCATTGTGACATTAATCACGGGCATTACTTTTTAATTTTGTGATAATTTTTAATAACAACTGTAAATGTGTAAAAATGTATCACATACATGAGTCATAGGTAATAGTGTTCTGATTACTGTACTCAGCAATATATTCATACAACGAATCCTTACAACTGATGATGTAATTTAAAAGTTGTTGCTACAATATATTCCACACTCAATCATGCTGCTTTGCACCAACATAATTTACATGCTAATAATATTTCCAGTTGAAATAATGCAACGTGAAAAGCATCGGCAGCAAGCTGTTTATTAAAGCAAATCTTCCAATTAAGCATAGAGATCTTAAACTGAACATTCTATTTTAGTAACTTTCTTCACACAAGCTAACACCACATTTGGTAAAATATTCTTGCAATATAATAAAACGATGTAATGGGTCACTATGTAGTTTAAAAATACACAAACACACACACAAACACAAACAATAAGCACTTTACGTACACAATAAGTGAAACATTATCACATAAGAAAGCACAAACGAGAGTATGACGAGTCACCACAAAGAGAATTATGCTGTTTATATATTAACCTGCCTGTTTATAAATACCTATCACAGTTGCGTTAGGCAGGTGTACTCTGGAGAACCTTACAAAATGACCCACTGCAGCCGGAGGTCAGTTGGACCAGTGGTCTCATCATGGTGGAGGACCACGCCTTTCCTGTGAAGGCGTACCAGCGATGCTGGATGGACCAAATGGGTCCACCTGAAACAATAACAAATACAGTGAACATGGACCATCTCTTCCACAATGACGCCAAATACAGTGAACATGGACCATCTCTTCCACAATGACGCCAAATAAATCAGATACAACAGTGCAAACATTAAAGGTCACAACTTATTTGAGTTTTTTGCTCGTCTCATCTCATCTGGGACTCCACTATGACACGCTAGCTCTAGTGTCCACTATAACACGCTAGCTCTAGTGTCCACTATGACACGCTAGCTCTAGTGTCCACTATGACATGCTAGCTCTAGTGTATACTACGACATGCTAGCTCTAGCGTCCACTATGACATGCTAGCTCTAGCGTCCACTATGACACGCTAGCTCTAGTGTCCACTATGACATGCTAGCTCTAGTGTCCACTATGACATGCTAGCTCTAGTGTCCACTATGACATGCTAGCTGTTGTGTCCACTATGACACGCTAGCTCTAGTGTCCACTATGACATGCTAGCTCTAGTGTCCACTATGACATGCTAGCTCTAGTGTCCACTATGACACGCTAGCTCTAGTGTCCACTATGACACGCTAGCTCTAGTGTCCACTATGACATGCTAGCTCTAGTGTCCACTATGACATGCTAGCTCTAGTGTCCACTATGACACGCTAGCTCTAGTGTCCACTATGACATGCTAGCTCTAGTGTCCACTATGACACGCTAGCTCTAGTGTCCACTATGACACGCTAGTTCTAGTGTCCATTATGACATGTTAGCTCTAGTGTATACTATGACATGCTAGCTCTAGTGTCCACTACGACATGCTAGCTCTAGTGTCCACTACGACATGCTAGCTCTAGTGTCCACTAACGACATGCTAGCTCTAGTGTTCACTATGACATGCTAGCTCTAGTGTCCACTACGACATGCTAGCTCTAGTGTCCACTATGACATGCTTGCTCTAGTGTCCACTACGACATGCTAGCTCTAGTGTCCACTATGACATGCTAGCTCTAGTGTCCACTATGACACGATAGCTCTAGTGTCCACTACGACATGCTAGCTCTAGTGTCCACTATGACATGCTAGCTCTAGTGTCCACTACGACATGCTAGCTCTAGTGTCCACTATGACATGCTAGCTCTAGTGTCCACTATGACATGCTAGCTCTAGTGTCCACTGTGACATGCTAGCTCTAGTGTATACTATGACATGCTAGCTCTAGTGTCCACTATGACATGCTAGCTCTAGTGTCCACTATAACATGCTAGCTCTAGTGTCCACTACGACATGCTAGCTCTGGTGTCTATTATGACATGCTAGCTCTAGTGTCCACTACGACATGCTATCTCTAGTGTCCATTATGACATGCTAGCTCTAGTGTCCACTATGACAAGCTAGCTCTAGTGTCCACTATGACACGCTAGCTCTGGTGTCCACTATGACATGCTTGCTCTAGTGTCCACTATGACATGCTAGCTCTTGTGTCCACTATGACATGCTAGCTCTAGTGTCCACTATGACATGCTAGCTCTAGTGTCCACTATGACATGCTAGCTCTAGTGTCCACTATGACACGCTAGCTCTAGTGTCCACTATGACATGCTAGCTCTAGTGTCCACTATGACACGCTAGCTCTAGTGTCCACTATGACACGCTAGTTCTAGTGTCCATTATGACATGTTAGCTCTAGTGTATACTATGACATGCTAGCTCTAGTGTCCACTACGACATGCTAGCTCTAGTGTCCACTACGACATGCTAGCTCTAGTGTCCACTAACGACATGCTAGCTCTAGTGTTCACTATGACATGCTAGCTCTAGTGTCCACTACGACATGCTAGCTCTAGTGTCCACTATGACATGCTTGCTCTAGTGTCCACTACGACATGCTAGCTCTAGTGTCCACTATGACATGCTAGCTCTAGTGTCCACTATGACACGATAGCTCTAGTGTCCACTACGACATGCTAGCTCTAGTGTCCACTATGACATGCTAGCTCTAGTGTCCACTACGACATGCTAGCTCTAGTGTCCACTATGACATGCTAGCTCTAGTGTCCACTATGACATGCTAGCTCTAGTGTCCACTGTGACATGCTAGCTCTAGTGTATACTACGACATGCTAGCTCTAGTGTCCACTACGACATGCTAGCTCTAGTGTCCACTACGACATGCTAGCTCTAGTGTCCACTAACGACATGCTAGCTCTAGTGTTCACTATGACATGCTAGCTCTAGTGTCCACTACGACATGCTAGCTCTAGTGTCCACTATAACATGCTAGCTCTAGTGTCCACTACGACATGCTAGCTCTAGTGTCCACTATGACATGCTAGCTCTAGTGTCCACTATAACATGCTAGCTCTAGTGTCCACTACGACATGCTAGCTATGGTGTCTATTATGACATGCTAGCTCTAGTGTCCACTACGACATGCTATCTCTAGTGTCCATTATGACATGCTAGCTCTAGTGTCCACTATGACAAGCTGGCTCTAGTGTCCACTATGACACGCTAGCTCTGGTGTCCACTATGACATGCTTGCTCTAGTGTCCACTATGACATGCTAGCTCTTGTGTCCACTATGACATGCTAGCTCTAGTGTCCACTATGACATGCTAGCTCTAGTGTCCACTACGACATGCTAGTTCTAGTCTCCACTATGACACACTCCAGTTTTAATGAAACACACTTTTTAAAATACAATTTGACCATTATTTATTTAATTTTAATGTTTTGTTGGTCCAAATATAATGTTTACTCTGCATGCGAAGGGGACGTAATTTCAATGTGACCATCCTGTGATCCCACGAACATCTGACCTGGATAAACTTTGTCCACAGGTATTGGAAATTGTTGTAAATGTACTGAACAGCATAAACAGATAATGGTCAAATTATGTTAAAAAATGGTGGCAGTTTTTGAATATAGTTAACATTTATGATGTGGAAAGCTTTCAAGTTTTGTGATTTGATGGATTACGTGTATATACATGTGATCGTAATGTTTTTATCAATGCAACGTTTGATCTACGTGTATTTATATCCATACATGGTTGGGTCACGGCTACACCATATGGAGAGTGGCTCACATTCAATTCGACCACTGTTTCCATCTTTGTCTGACAGGTAGAAAAGCATAGTAGTAAATAACTCTAAATAACTGTCTTTGTGGTTTTTTAAATATATTGCCAAATGGTAGATCATAGGCCACTGGTGCAAGGAGACGAAGGAACATAGAAAGAGGCGAGTGGACATCGGCACCTGGGAGGAGATACTGCCAGACTGCCACCAAAATGAGTGTATTAATATAAAGATTGTCCGCTATGAGAAAAAAGTCCTGTGGCATTGCAATAAAGGATGTAGTCAATTGTGATTTCTACAGATACAGTTGGTTTAGTCTAGCGATGACAACATGTGTAGACTGTTGACTATGTTGTTGCTTGATATTAGAGTTAAATTAACTGGTTTCCATCTCTTGTGACCACTTTTTTGTAGTGATACATTTTCAAGTTACACTAAATAATTTACCATGTGTTTATTGTTTCAAGCTATGTGGAAGTATTGTTTAGGAGCAAAACCCTCAAAATAAAAAATCAATCATGCCAAACACATTGACAAATTTTAAATGCACTTATTGCACAAACATACATAATTAAAAATCATGACATGACCACAGCAGCTGGTTGTTGGGCCTTCAACTCTTTAGGTGGGCCCTTGACAGTGGCTTCATATGTGTGGGTTGTTGGGCCTTCAACTCTTTAGGTGGGCCCTTGACAGCGACTTCATGTGCGTGGGTTTTTGGGCCTTCAACTCTTTAGGTGGGCCCTTGACAGTGGCTTCATGTGCATGGGTTATTGGGCCTTCAACTCTTTAGGTGGGCCCTTGACAGTGGATTCATGTGCGTGGGTTGTTGGGCCTTCAACTCTTTAGGTGGGCCCTTGACAGTGGCTTCATGTGCATGGGTTGTTGGGCCTTCAACTATTTAGGTGGGCCCTTGACAGCGGCTTCATGTGCATGGTTTGTTGGGCCTTCAACTCTTTAGGTGGGCCCTTGACAGTGGCTTCATGTGCATGGGTTGTTGGGCCTTCAACTCTTTAGGTGGGCCCTTGACAGTGGCTTCATGTGCATGGGTTGTTGGGCCTTCAACTATTTAGGTGGGCCCTTGACAGCGGCTTCATGTGCATGGTTTGTTGGGCCTTCAACTCTTTAGGTGGGCCCTTGACAGTGGCTTCATGTGCATGGGTTGTTGGGCCTTCAACTCTTTAGGTGGGCCCTTGACAGTGAATTCATGTGCGTGGGTTGTTGGGCCTTCAACTCTTTAAGTGGGCCCTTGACAGCGGCTTCATGTGCATGGGTTGTTGGGCCTTCAACTCTTTAGGTGGGCCCTTGACAGTGGCTTCATGTGCATGGGTTGTTGGGCCTTCAACTCTTTAGGTGGGCCCTTGACAGTGAATTCATGTGCGTGGGTTGTTGGGCCTTCAACTCTTTAAGTGGGCCCTTGACATGTTCAGGTTACAGGCCCAGTTGGCCCTTGACATTTTCAACTTTGTCACACACTGCATATTATGATCCCTTCTTATTAACTATTCATTAAATAGTTACATATCATACTGACAAACTGATATAGTGTAACTCATGTAGTAGTAATTGAACAATGAATGGCATTGCAGTCTCTTTAAAGTATGGACTGTCTGCATAGTTTCACTTCATGCTATTTCACAAGTAGAATCACCATTTCTGTCTACCAAAGAGATAGGTGACCAAATGAATATTTTCCGTAATCTTATTCAAATTAGTTAGCAATATTAAAAAACTTAATATCTCTATTTAATATATAATTTTTATATTTTAAATTATTTATTATTATTATTATTATTATTGATGTATATTTATTTATTCAATTATTAATTAATTAATTATTACTATAAATTGCTATATTGTATTATATTATTTTAAAACAATCGTTATTAGTACTAGTATTTTAATCTAATTATTTGTTTATTCTAGATCATGTTATTAATTTTTTATATGCTGTGAAGCGCCACGAACAATATTGGATCTGGCGCTATATCAAATAAAATATGTTATTATTAAATACACACCTCTATCTGTCGATTCTTCTGAGCAGTGACAACAATGTCCGTTGCTCCGGGGCCGTAGTGGCGACGAGCGCGTCCCCAGTTCGCCTTGACGTCAACCATCTGTTGGGATTCCTTTGGTCGCAGGAATGTCTTCGAGGTCGCTGCACACAACAGCTGGTCCCGTTCAACGTCCGCAAAGTCTTCCACCTGGCAACAGGAAATGACCACACCCTGTTCATTCAAGTCCAGGTCAGTGTTGTACAAGGCAACAATACTATTGGACAGAATTACCACACATGCAGGTACCAATGTTTGGCATAATGTCATTGCCAGGATAGCCAGTATATATCTATAACTGTACTTTTGTATGCTTCAAAAACCTGAAATCCTTAATTGTTGAAGGTGTGTGAAAATGTAATGCAAATTCGTTCATAGTTCTCTAAGTTGTATTGATAACCTAGGTTGTATTGATAACCTAGGTTGTATTGATAACCTAAGTTGTATTGATAACCTAAGTTGTATTGATAACCTAAGTTGTATTGATAACCTAAGTTGTATTGATAACCTAAGTTGTATTGATAACCTAGCTGTCACTCCTAGCGAATTATTTATGGTATTATTTCATACTGTCATGATTTAAAACTGCACCATGGCATCCTTTCGATTATAATGCACATAAAGTCAGTGAGTAAAGATAAAGGTATGTTCTTATATAGTGCGGTATCAAGTCCTTGGGACTGTTTAAAGTGCTTTACACTTCACCCTGTGGCACATCTGTTTATTTTAACATCATCTTGACTTCTCTGGGAAGCATTCAGCCATGATGCAATTACTGCGGGAAGACTATTTGTTCAGATATGCATCTCTGTCTGTAGCCGGGTACTCATTTATACAGCTGAGTGAACTGCGGCAATGTGGGATGAACAAAATTGCCAAAACTTTGAAATGGCAGCAAGAGGATTTGAATCCAGGTTCTCTCGATTGAGACCCCGATGTTCTAACCGCTACTCTACCATGCCCCGTGTCATGTATGAGGAATTAATTAACCAATGTCTTAATTCCTCCATTTGTCTTAAAATGTATTACAATATGACATGGAGCATTTGGTTGTATCGTACTAGTCTTTATTCTATTGTAGAAGTGCCTGTATCCACTTCTTCCTCCTTGTTCTATGATGTACACGATGACTCACCAGAGCTCCTTCAACCGAGTACAAGTACTTGCAGTCCTTGCGTAGACCGAGTCTCTCAGTGCTGTTGTACTGGAGTTCCGCCAATGATTCACCCCAGACATACACGGCACGTTCCAGGCTCTCACCATTCGGGAAGATGAGGACGCGCTTCTGTGGAAAACAACATTTAACATGAAGTTAATCCAACAATGCTTGAGTGTATTATAATGGTGATGGATGTATTTAAGATACTGGTCACTCACTGATCTCCTGATCTCCTTCGAACTAATGATTTGTTATGTGCATGCCATTTGACAAATGCGGGCTATATCCCATAATATACATTATAATTATACACTGATTATAAGATTGCCTAACCCTTTGGCTTTGATGTGCCTCCGCGCTCGGGTTCCTGATGATTTTGGCACCGTAGATGTTTGTATTGTATTGTACTAATGTTCACTCACCATGGCGGGCTGGGTGTAGAGGCGATTCGTTGTCTTCCCATTGCAAACCTTCGACCGCTTCTGTCTCTGCGATGACCTCAGTTCAGCCAAGTGTGTCTGAAAAGATCACAAACTACGGCTTAGAATACACAGTTATCATCTAATAGCTAAGAATACACAGCTATCATCTAATAGCTAAGAATACATAGCTATCATCTAATAGCTAAGAATACATAGCTATCATCTAAGAGCTATGAATACCCTGCTTATCATCTGAGTTCTCCTATGGTTACAATCTCACATGGTTTGAATGACATTTTAAGGCATCATTTTCATACTAATACAATTAATAAATTAGCATTATCAGCAATTCTTAAATTAATATTTATTTTGTACTTCGCAATGTTTGGACATGAGCGGCAGTCTTTTTCCAGACACTGTTTAATGCCGACCCGATACGTGGAGTTCCCTCTGTATCACCCACCTGCAGCTGATGTACGGTGTCATGTTTGAGGAGTTCGTCAAGGGGTGGTTCCTGCCAGTGCCCTTCCAGCATGACGGGGTGTTGAGGGTTGCGGGTGGCGTGGTACTCCCCAGGGTTCAGTTCTTCGAGTCGTCTCCCCTGCATCTGTCGCAGGATGTGTTTCTCCTTCTCCAGCTCGTAGGACACGGGAGCTCGCTTCCCGCGCTCTTGCTGCCCTTGCTCGTAGTCACGCTCAACACCTGGAGTGAGACATTCCGTTTCAGGTGAGACAGAAAGAGCAGGGATAATGAGATAACAAGAGCAGGGAAAGAGAGATAACAAGAGCAGGGCAATTGGATAGCAAGAGCAAGGAAAATGAGATACCAAGAGCAGGGAAAGAGAGATAGCAAGAACAGGGAAAATGAGATAGCAAGATCAGGGAAAGAGAGATAGCAAGAACAGGGAAAATGAGATACCAAGATCAGGGAAAGAGAGATAGCAAGAGCAGGGACAATGGTATAGGAAGAGCAGGGAAATGAGATAGCAAGAGCAGGGAAAATGAGATAGCAAGAACAGGGAAAATGAGATAACAAGAGCAGGGAAAGAGAGATAGCAAGAACAGGGAAAATGAGATAGCAAGATCAGGGAAAGAGAGATAGCAAGAGCAGGGACAATGGTATAGGTAGAGCAGGGAAATGAGATAGCAAGAGCAGGGAAAATTAGATAACAAGAGCATGGAAATTGGATAGCAAGATCAGGGAAAGAGAGATAGCAAGAGCAGGGAACATGAGATACCAAGATCAGGGAAAGAGAGATAGCAAGAGCAGGGACAATGGTATAGGAAGAGCAGGGAAATGAGATAGCAAGAGCAGGGAAAATGAGATAGCAAGAGCAGGGAAAATGAGATAACAAAAGCAAGGAAATTGGATAGCAAGATCAGGGAAAGAGAGATAGCAAGAGCAGGGAAAATGAGATACCAAGATCAGGGAAAGAGAGATAGCAAGAGCAGGGACAATGGTATAGGAAGAGCAGGGAAATGAGATAGCAAGAGCAGGGAAAATGAGATAGCAAGAGCAGGGAAAATGAGATAACAAGGGCAGGGAAATTGGATAGCAAGATCAGGGAAAGAGCAGGGAAAATGAGATAGCAAGAGCAGGGAAATTGGATAGCAAGAGCAAGGAAAATGAGATACCAAGATCAGGGAAAGAGAGATAGCAAGAGCAGGGAAAATGAGATAGCAAGATCAGGGAAATTGGATAGCAAGAGCAAGGAAAATGAGATAACAAGATCAGGGAAAGAGAGATAGCAAGAAAAGGGAAAATGAGATAGCAAGAGCAGGGAAATTGGATAGCAAGAGCAAGGAAAATGAGATACCAAGATCAGGGAAAGAGAGATAGCAAGAGCAGGGAAAATGAGATAGCAAGAGCAGGGAAATTGGATAGCAAGAGCAAGGAAAATGAGATACCAAGATCAGGGAAGGAGAGATAGCAAGAACAGGGAAATGAGATAGCAAGAGCAGGGAAATTGGATAGCAAGAGCAAGGAAAATGAGATACCAAGATCAGGGAAAGAGAGATAGCAAGAACAGGGAAAATGAGATAGCAAAAGCAGGGAAAGTGAGATAGCAAGAGCTTGGAAATTAGATAGCAAGAGCATGGAAAATTGTATAGCAAGAGCATGGAAAATGAGATACCAAGAGCAGGTAAAGAAAGATAGCAAGAACAGGGAAAATGAGATAGCAAAAGCAGGGAATGTGAGATAGCAAGAGCTTGGAAAATGAGATAGCAAGAGCATGGAAAATTGTATTGCAAGAGCATGGAAAATGAGATAGCAAGAGCAGGGAAAGAGAGATAGCAAGAACAGGAAAAATGAGATAGCAAGAGCAGGGAAAGTGAGATAGCAAGAGCTTGGAAAATGAGATACCAAGAGCACTGAAAGAGAGGTAGCAAGAGCAGAGAATTGAGATTGCAAGAGCAGAGCAAATGAGATTACAAGAGCAGGGAAAATGAGATACCAAGAGCAGGAAAAGAGAGATAGCAAGAGTAGGGAAAATGAGATACCAAGAGCTGGGCCAATGAGACATCAAGAGCAGAGCCGATAGGACAGAAAGTGCAGGGCAAATGAAATAACTTAGGAAATGTTTTTCATCCCACTTTGCCTGTGTTTTTCGGATGAGACACTGAAAGCTGTAGGTCTTTTCTGCCTGGCGTCTATGCCAAGGGAAGTAAAAGATCCCACACAGACAGGGGGTAAAAGTGTAATATGTCGTGGACTCAGAAACTCTAAATAAAATGGACTGCACTAATTGTGTGAAGGATGGGTGTTGAATGCTGCCAAAAACTAGCTTTGATAATGGAGTAAGCGCACTGAGTGCCTGTCTAGGTGGAGACAGGTGCTGCCTATGACATCATCAGTACTATTATGAGCAAGCCTAACAGGACAGCAAGGACCGGGCCAAGGAAACAGGAAGAGGAGGGCCAATGAGATAACAAGAAAATGATCAACAGGACAAGCTCTCAACTGAGAGGACCGTGGTTCACGTCATCTTACTTGTCCACCCTCATTGCCACAGTTCATTGTACAAATGAGTACCTGGCTAACAATGGCAACAGATAATGGTGGATTTGTGTAAATAACTAGCTCAGCTACTGAGCTAAAGAAGAACATCAAGACTCACTGTCAGGCTTGCAGAACGGTTCCCCCGATGAGACCCATACTTCAACGGGGTAGCGCAGGATCATGTCCACTGGCGGCACTTCAATCTGGGGCTGCTTCTTTGGTCTCTTCGTGACTGACCCCGACATGCCCGAGCCTTGCTGCTTCACCTTGATCTTGCGATCTGTGCACAGGATAGAAATGTCAGTGGCTACCTCCATGGTTTAAATTGGTAAGAATTCTTTAAAGATCCCTCCTCAAATCGATTGTTTTCCTTGCCTCGTTTTAGAATAATTTAGTGAAACTTAATAAAACATACAAGATGCTGGCTCGTCTGTAAAAATATATTATTTAGTTTAGGTGAAATCATTGAAATTATTTTTTACCAGATTTGTTTTAAAAAAATGTATATATACGTCTACATGCTACCTGATCTAACAATCAAAGTGAATTATTTTAACAAAAGTGTGCACTCTTTTATTAAACATAAACCAATTGAGGGAGTTTAAAATTTGTGCACAAGCATTCATGTTTTGTAGATAACGAGTGATAGTTACTGCCGTCCAGGGATACTGATCCCATTGTTCATAGGCGTTGGTGTCATGACCACTGTCTGAATACATTTATGGGATATCTTATATGCACTACTTGACTTAATTAATTTAATTACCAATTATCAAAGCGATACATACCTGGTACAATGAGGGCATTGAAGGAGTAATCGCGAATTCCAGACTCGCGATTAACCTGGCTCAAGGTGAGTCTCTGTCCGACCTCCGGGGTTGAAGACAGAAGGGCAATATTGGCAAGCTCGCTTCTGTTGCTGACAACATCGAAGATGATGATCGCAGCCTTAGGACAATAGAAACCTATAACGTTGCCAGCATGGACTTGCATGGGATCCCGCGATACATCGATTGTGTGTTTGCCTTGAGAGCAAGCGATGTACATGTACTGGCTTACGACGGTGAAGCTCATAAAGTCATCCTCATTAGGCAACAACACCTGTGGGAGCAAGAAAGCAAATAACGTATCATCTGAGAAACGAATTCATCTGGAGTAAAGTACAGCGTGCTGCGGAAATTTATGAAACGGGAATGTCTTAACTAAACTGAGCAAACATCTGTATCCAGATTTAAATATGGATTTATCAACCAACACTGGGGTGTGCGTTCGTGCAGGCGTGCGTGCATGCGTGCGTGCGTGCGTGCGTGCGTGCATGCGTGCGTGTGTGTGCATTTAAATAAGTACTTTTGTCATCTCTTTGTGATGTATACAAATTTATATTTCATAGAAAATTGTGACAGCTTCGTACCATTAGGAATACTCTGCCAGCATCACTTGTGACTATTTCCCACGACACAATGTAGCCATCTCGCTCGATGACATCACTAGGTGATGGGACGATGATGTACCGCTGGCCTCCATCTACGTGCTCTCTGTCGTCTCTAGTCTCACAACCAGAGATGAACTCTGCAATGGTGAGACATTGTAATGACATCATAGTGAAAAGTTGAACTGAAATACAAATATCTGCACAAAACATAAGCTTACCACTGGGTATGAATCAGTGTGTTCACTAGAACTTGCTTTAAAATTCTACAACTTGACTCAGGAACAAGCTTACCACTGGGTATGAATCGGTGTGTTCACTAGAACTTGCTTTAAAATTCTACAACTTGACTCAGGAACAAGCTTACCACTGGGTATGAATCAGTGTGTTCACTAGAACTTGCTTTAAAATTCTACAACTTGACTCAGGAACAAGCTTACCACTGGGTATGAATCAGTGTGTTCACTAGAACTTGCTTTAAAATTCTACAACTTGACTCAGGAACAAGCTTACCACTGGGTATGAATCAGTGTGTTCACTAGAACTTGCTTTAAAATTCTACAACTTGACTCAGGAACAAGCTTACCACTGGGTATGAATCGGTGTGTTCACTAGAACTTGCTTTAAAATTCTACAACTTGACTCAGGAACAAGCTTACCACTGGGTATGAATCAGTGTGTTCACTAGAACTTGCTTTAAAATTCTACAACTTGACTCAGGAACAAGCTTACCACTGGGTATGAATCGGTGTGTTCACTAGAACTTGCTTTAAAATTCTACAACTTGACTCAGGAACAAGCTTACCACTGGGTATGAATCGGTGTGTTCACTAGAACTTGCTTTAAAATTCTACAACTTGACTCAGGAACAAGCTTACCACTGGGTATGAATCAGTGTGTTCACTAGAACTTGCTTTAAAATTCGACAACTTGACTCAGGAACAAGCTTACCACTGGGTATGAATCGGTGTGTTCACTAGAACTTGCTTTAAAATTCTACAACTTGACTCAGGAACAAGCTTACCACTGGGTATGAATCAGTGTGTTCACTAGAACTTGCTTTAAAATTCTACAACTTGACTCAGGAACAAGCTTACCACTGGGTATGAATCGGTGTGTTCACTAGAACTTGCTTTAAAATTCTACAACTTGACTCAGGAACAAGCTTACCACTGGGTATGAATCAGTGTGTTCACTAGAACTTGCTTTAAAATTCTACAACTTGACTCAGGAACAAGCTTACCACTGGGTATGAATCGGTGTGTTCACTAGAACTTGCTTTAAAATTCTACAACTTGACTCAGGAACAAGCTTACCACTGGGTATGAATCAGTGTGTTCACTAGAACTTGCTTTAAAATTCTACAACTTGACTCAGGAACAAGCTTACCACTGGGTATGAATCAGTGTGTTCACTAGAACTTGCTTTAAAATTCTACAACTTGACTCAGGAACAAGCTTACCACTGGGTATGAATCAGTGTGTTCACTAGAACTTGCTTTAAAATTCTACAACTTGACTCAGGAACAAGCTTACCACTGGGTATGAATCGGTGTGTTCACTAGAACTTGCTTTAAAATTCTACAACTTGACTCAGGAACAAGCTTACCACTGGGTATGAATCGGTGTGTTCACTAGAACTTGCTTTAAAATTCTACAACTTGACTCAGGAACAAGCTTACCACTGGGTATGAATCGGTGTGTTCACTAGAACTTGCTTTACAATTCTACAACTTGACTCAGGAACAAGCTTACCACTGGGTATGAATCGGTGTGTTCACTAGAACTTGCTTTAAAATTCTACAACTTGACTCAGGAACAAGCTTACCACTGGGTATGAATCAGTGTGTTCACTAGAACTTGCTTTAAAATTCTACAACTTGACTCAGGAACAAGCTTACCACTGGGTATGAATCAGTATGTTCACTAGAACTTGCTTTAAAATTCTACAACTTGACTCAGGAACTTTTTGTTAACTAAGTTCTACTGTGGTTTGATAAAAATAGAACAGCAATTGTCTTCTTCGTCTTCTGCCATCTTGCATCAAGGGCAACAAAAGAGACGGAAACTTAACTGCAGCTATAAGTGGTATTTCTGGTGTCAATCTCAGCACAAGACCCAAGTACATAAATTTCTTCTTTCTGATTGGTGGAGATTGGGCCTATATTGCATAAGGCCGGGTGGGGGATATTACTGCCCCAACTTAGCTAATCTGATTTGTCATTTAATAATTGTTTGTAGTACTTTGATGACAGTATCATTTGCTTAGCACTTAAGCTTTGTCTCATCGAGAGATGTTATTAGTTACAGTTGGATACAATTATTAAATGACCTTTACCAACTATATCTGTTCTTGATCAATTCATATAGCAAACGAGCTCAGGGTTCTGCCATTAAGCATCAGCAAAGTATAAATGTATATAACGTATTAAAGTACAGGGGAAGGCAGTGGCCGACGACCTTGGAACAGACGCGCCAGGTATAAATACTCCTGTTGACATTCTTCTTCTGTTTCTCCATTGCTCTTGTGTTCTCTCCAATGGATTCCTCTTATCTTTTGGACGCATTTGTTCTCAAAGGAGTTCACGTTATTTTCTCTTATTCGTGATCACACATTTCTGAGCCATACATCAGCACTGAGATAACATTTGAGTTAAAGAGCTGTCACACTTTGGGCAAGTCGTGCATGTAGAATCCGACAGGACAGAAAAGCCAGTAATGATTGAAATTAGTGAAGGCAAACAGAAGAGAGGAAGACGACATGAGATGAATGGATGAGATCAGGGATGCAACAAAGCTGAAAATGAACAAGTTGAGAGAAGCAACAAGAGACATGAATGATTGGAGACATCATCGGAAATCATACGACTTGACAGGACATCACATCATGAGAAGATTAACACCAGATGATGGTGAACAAAGAAGATAATAACCTAGACAACATCATACCTGCATCAGCATCCAATCTGCCGGCCTCTCCGTTGGCCCTCTCTTTCATTCCTTCATCTTCTCCCTCCCTGTCATCTTCCTCATCCCCATCCTCATCCGAACTCTCATCGGATGACTCTAGCTGTACTTTCCCCATCAAGTCCTGGGACTGGCCATTCTTGTCTGTGGACCAGAGGAAAACACGAATACAAACAATTACATTACACACAGGGTTGTCAGAAGGCACTACACATACAGTTCGTCCATAACAGATTTACACTAATTTTACGGACCTACAACATGGAAGACATTCCTTGCATTTTTTTGCATTTTGAACAAGGCTTTTTTGTGTTATGGATAACATATGCATCCACACATATAAAAACCTACAAAAGCTTGAACTAAGATTTCATATTCTAATGATCGCATTTTTTTTAAACGTAGACATTTGCCCATTTACAAAGTCTTCAATTTAAGGATAAATTACTGTTTTTCTGTACTGTATTTAAATTTTTTTAGCAAGATTTGCCATCCAAGCCATAGGCCCAGATGGCAAGTGGACAAGGAAGCCATTGGCTTATCGAGAGTCCAACAATGTTCATCTACGTGTAACCCACCCTCCTGAGATATATGTCAACCTTGTTTTTAAACATATTCATGCTGCTAGCAGTTATACAATCCGTAGACAATTTGTTCCATTCATTTATTGTCCTCTGTGAGAATGAGTACTTCCTGATATCTAATCTACACTGATCCTTTACTAATTTTACCTCATGTCTTCTAGTTCTGCTATCCTTCTTGAGTGAGAAAAACATATTTCTATCAATATTTTCATACCCATTGAATATCGTAAAAACTTCAATCTGATCTCCTCTTAACCTCCTTGTCTCTAGAGTTGTTAAACCACATTCTTTCAGGCATTCTTCATAACTAAGGTCTCTCAGTTCTGGAATAATTTTAGTTGCTCTCCTCTGTATGCATTCAAGCGTATCTATATCTTTCTTACGATATGGTCTCCACGTTTGTATACAGTATTCTAAATGAGGTCTAACTATTGCTTTATACAGAGGTATAATTAACTTTTTTCCTTGTATGTTATGTTTCTTCTAATAAACCCAAGAATTTGATTACCCTTTGAAGCTGCAATACCACACTGCTCTGAAACTTTCAGCTTATTGTAACTCCTAAGTCCTTTTTTTTTTAAATAGTACCCAGAACAGTATTTCCCATTTTATAGTTTACATCCAAGTTCCCATGTCCTGTATGTAGGCATTTACATTTCCCAAAATTTAACAACATCTGCCATTTCTCAGACCATTTCACTAATCTGTCTAGATCATTTTGTAAATGTTGTTTATCACCATCAGTGTTAACCATTCTAAACACTTTTGTGTCATCTGCAAATTTCAGTACATTACTTGTTATATTGTCATCCAAGTCACTGATATATATTAAGAATAATAAAGGTCCTAATACTGATCCTTGTGGTACATGTTGTCTTCAGTCAGTCAGCCATTGTTCTATCCAGTCAGTTATGCTGTCCCCGATACCATGGGCTTTTAATTTTAGTAGTAATCTTTGATGTGGCACTTTGCCAAAAGCTTTCTGAAATTCTAAGTAGATAATATCTACTGGCGATCCCTTGTCTATCCACTTAGTGATTTCTTCCAAAAAACATAACATATTTGTTAAGCATGACCTCGCTTTAAGGAATCCATGTTGAGATGAATTTATTAATTTATGCTTAACGAGGAATTCCACCATATGGTCTTTAATTAACCTTTCTAATAATTTACAAATCACTGACGTTAAACTCACTGGTCTGTAATTCTCTGTGACTTATTTCTCGAACCCTTTTTTTAAGTAATGGTATGATGTTTGGGTCTTTCCATTCAAACGGAACAACTCCCTCTTTTAATTACAAGTTGAACACTCTTGCAAGTGGTATACTGATTTGTTCTACTGTTTCCATTAGTAGTTTTGGAGGAATTCCATCTACTCCCGGTGATTTATTATCCTTCATTGCCTTTATTTTCTAAGTTACCATTTCTGAAGTTACAATTAACAGTCCTTAATAGTCAGATTTAGCCTCCTGAAATTTAGCATCTGGAACTGGCAATGAACTAATATCCTCTCTGGTAGACACTGAACTTGAAGTACCCATTTAGGTCTTCCGCCATTAAAAACCCTAGTGATATTATATTTCCAGCACTGTCTTCTAGAGGTCCGAACGTGTCTTGTATGTTTTGTTTACTCCTGACATTATGCATAAAAACTCTTTCTGTCATTTCTCATATTACATGCTAGTTTTTGCTAATAGCTTCTTTTAGATTGTCTAATTTCAGTTGTAACTGCATTAAGTGCCTCTTTGTAATTTGCATAGTCTTCATCCTTTCTGGTACGCCTATAAACCCTCCACATAGTTTGCTTGAACACTATATTTCTAATAGCTTCTTTTGACAAGTGTTTCTTTCTAGACTGTTTTCCTTGTTTTTTCCAGGGAAAAAATTTATCAATGATACTCTCAATTTCATATTTTAGAATATTCCAACATTCAATTGCGGTCTTATTCATCAGCATGTTATTCAAATCTAGCTCTGCTAAGTATTTTCTCATATCTTTATAGTTTCTCCTGTACGTTTTTTTTATTTTTACTTTCTGATTTTACAATGATGTCAAAATGTATTTGATTATGGTCACTGTTACCCAATGGTTCATGTATTTTTACATTGTCCAGTAATTCTTTTTGTGATGACAAAACTATATCTAATACATTTTCTCCCCTGGTTGGTTCTAGCACGTGCCGAGTAAGGAACCTATCCTGAATTAAAAATAGAAATTGTAGGTCCTCACCCCCTGTACTCTCTAGAGATTTCCATTGTATGTGTCCATGGTTAAAATCTCCCATTATGATACATTCCCCTTTACTAACTTCCTCTATAGCATTCTGTATTTTTGTGTTATCCTCTTCGTTTATAATTGGACTTCAGTAAACTAATCCAATAGTTAATTTTGAATTTCCTAAAACTATTTTGCACCAAACAGCTTCATCGCAATCTGCTTCCCTTTCTAGTTTTATTTCATAAGCCTGAATAGATCCTTTAACATATAAAATAACTCCCCCTCCCCTTCTTCCTATTCGATCTCTCCTAAAAATTACGTATCCTGTCAGTCCTAATTCAGCATCTGTTAGGGTGGCCCATGATTCGGTTATATCAATTATATGAGGGTCAATATCTTCTACCATAATGTTTAATTCGTTTTTTTATTCACTATGCTCCTTTCATTTAAACACACACATCTATAGCCTGTTTCGGAGATGTTTTCCGGATGATTTGTTATAGGTTTGTCTGTACTAGTGGCCTCTTGTTCTGCTTGAGGCACCTATAAGTAACCCCCCTGCACTTCTAGTTTAAACAATGTTTACTATCAAAAATATTTGTTATGCTACTCATGCCACTATCTACTGCTGCTGAGAGATCATCCGCAAATACTGCTGCCCCTTTCCACTTAGATGAAACCCATCCTTCATGTACATATCAGCCCTCCCAACAAAACATCCTCACAAATCCAACTTCCTCTTCCCTACATAGCTTCTGGACTAGCATGTTAATTGCCATCCCCTGGTAATGTCGATATCTCTGACCCCTCCTTCCTATTACTGGTAAAATCCCTGACGGTATTACCTGTTCAACCCGCGTCTGCTTTAGTGTTCTGACCAACTGCCTGTATTTCCTAACTATGGCAGTTGTACCCTCCCTCTCTACGTTATTTGTCCCTATGTGTACTAAAACAGATCCACTCTTGCCAGAACCCACGATGTTTTCTAACCCCTCAGTTATCGCCTCTCTTTTGGCCCCAAGCAAGCAGACCACCACGTTATCTCCCTTGTTTAAGACTCTGTTGGTCTTTCTAACTATCGAGTCCCCCACAAACACTCTCGCTCTCTTCCTCACTCCCTCTATCAATGCCGCAGAATAGCTCTCCATTGGATCCCTTCCATCACATTCTGTCCTGCAGTCTTGTCACCTGGCAGAGTGTTATCAGTCTCTCACCCATCAACCTGTCACCTTACCCTCCCGTCTCCTGGCTAACTTGCACTCCCATCGCCTTCTCTCCTGACACCTTCCCTCCTGACACCTTCCCTCCTGTCTTCCTGACTCCCATCAGCTTCACTCTCGTCTCCGTCCCTGCCATCTCCTTCCCTCAAGTCTCCTTCATTCCCGTCTCCTTCCATCCCGTTTCCTTCATTCTCATCGTCTTCCGCCCCATCTCCTTACGTCCAGTCTCCCTACGACCTGTCACCTTACCTCCTCTCAGCCTCCTTCCAGGCTGAGCAGAGCTCTCCCTAGCATCTCTCTCATTGTCTTCCCCCACTTTAGCATCTACTGTCCCCCCACTGAAACCACTGGCACAACCCACCTGTTCCCTTCCCACCATTGCCACAACGAGCAGCCTCAGCTGTTCCAACTCCACCTCTAGTTCCTTCATCTTTGCACATCCCCTACACTAAAAACTAAAACTATCCGCCTGAACCTCAGCCCAGGACTTCTCACACCCGGACTTGACAAAGTCCACCCAGTTGCTGTATATATGTATATGTATATGTATATATATATATATATATATATATACACTATACAGTGGTGAGGTCAACCAATTCCTATACTGCTGCACTACTTTTTCTGTTGTTCTTTTCCTCCATTCCCAATCACCAACTTCCCACTCCACTTTTCCTCCTCCTTGTCACTACACACACCTTTGTCGGCCGCTGCGAGTCTAGCATCCTTCCTGGCTCTAGCCTCTGCCTTCAGCTGTTTCCTCGTTCTTGACACATACTCTCCTTGTACCCACTCCACAAGGTCATCAAGGTCAAGGATGACGAACCCATCAGGGGCGTAGAGTCGGCGCCCGGGCTTCGTCAGCTCCAGACGCAAAGTTGCTTGCTCAAGGAGCTATAACAATGGGAGAAAGTACGTGTCAAACGAAAGCAGGAAATTTTTTGCGTTATATCCATTTTATGCATTTCGAGAAAAATAATGTTTTGTCCCATACGTTGTTATGCGAAAGAAAGGGAAATCAGTATTTTATCAGTCCATAGTGTGGCATATAACGTGTTTTTCTGCCAAACTCTTTTACCTCCGCCACTACCAACTTGAGGGGGGCAGCCGTGGCCTAGTGGTTAAGGTGTTGGACTTTAAATTCGATGGTTGTGAGCACGGTTCGTTTTCGAAGCTTAGGCAATTTCGTTTACCCTACTTTGCCTCAGTCTACTCAGCTGCAAATGAGTACAAACACTGTTTGGAAGGTACCTGCGATGGACTAGTGTCCCGTCCAGGAGAGTCAGTATAACTGCACTCTAAGTTGCTTCACACTACAGAAACCAGGTTTAAGCACTGGCCATATAAGCCTTCATGGCTTCCTAAGGCGTAATGCCTGGGGGATGACTTTACCTGACTTTACCTTTTTTTACTACCAACTTGATGGCAGCACAAAACACTTTTACCTTCGCCACTACCAACTTGATGGCAGCACAAAACTCTTTACCTCTGCCACTACCAACTTGATGGCAGCACAAAACTCTTTACCTCCGCCACTACCAACTTGATGGCAGCACAAAACTCTTTTACCTCCGCCACTACCAACTTGATGGCAGCACAAAACTCTTAAACCTCTGCCACTAACAACTTGATGGCAGCACAAAATCATTAAAAAAATTTTTTTGTTTTGCTGTTTAACGCGTGTTGCATATAGACGCCTTAAATACACTTGTGTTATAAATGCTAAACAGTAGATGGATAAGACCTGTATTCTGATATGGAAGTGTGAATTCTGCCTTAAGAACATAGTATAATATTTGACGTGCTATTTATCTCTCAAGAAAACTTTGTTTGTATTCTCTGACTTTCTTGAGAGGTAAATGACATGTCAAATCCAAGAAACCGGAGTGTCCATGCGTCCATTCAGGCATCTTATAATAGTCTTAATAATACAGCTATGTAACTTTAATTAGATATTTAGTGAAACAAAAGTATAAAAAAACTTTTAATTGTAAATAAATTTAAGTTTTCTTGTATGAAATTACATATGTTCTCTTTTTGGCTTCCTAGGTATATTGACAATGAACAATTGATTAACATTACAGTGAAACACTAACCCCAGCAACGCTTGACCCAACTAGGAGAGTACCAGGCTTCATTCGTCCATCCCCGTTTTTGTAAGCGAGCACTTTGACCGTGTATGGGACGCGAGCTGCAGAGATGTTTCGTGCAATCACGCGCACACTACGCTCATCGCGTAGTTGTGCAAGTTTCGCTTCCATTGCCTCGAGTGTGTGCGTCGCCTCATGTGTTGACAAGTCCACCTACAAACAGATGTATTCAATTCTTTAAGTCAGACTCAAATATAAATACAATCTATACAGGTCCATATAGTCACACACGCGTGTGCACGCACGCACGCACACAGGCACGCACGCACACACGCACACACACACACACACACACAGACACACACAGACACACACAGACACACACACGCACGCACGCACGCACGCACGCACGCACGCACGCACGCACGCACGCACGCACGCACACACACACACACACACACACACACAAGGGTTAACAGATGGCATAAAAAGTGTGAAACATAAAAAACACACTTATTACCAACTATGTTTACACCACGTCATGTCCATAAAGTGACTCTACCTGTTATCTCCTTATAAGTATAATTAAATAAATTGTATTATGCTACAAATAAAAAAAAAAGATATAGTCTTATATCCCAATTAAAATATAGTCATGTACAATACTATTGGCGGCCTAGGAAAACCAGTCACATGGTAAAAAATGTGTAATGTCTTTTTATACAGAAAATGGAAAGCTGCACCATTTCTCATTCCAAAACAGATTAACGTATTCAAATATTCCCACTAGAACTGAAGTTACAAGCATTTAAAGAGGACACCCATACAAAATTATTTAGGAGAAAAATCAGTTTTAAAGTTAACATTCTGTAATTGCCATTATTCAGATCAAAACTTCACAGTATAAATAATTATCCAATACTATTACCATATGCAATCCAGTGAAGCAAATGTAGCTGTTTGTTAGCTTTGGTACACTAAAAAAATTATTCCATTCTGACTTATGTTACATGCAAGTCATATGGAATCATGAACACAATGAATATCTGAGCCAACACATAACTAGTGAATGAGCAGATGCAAATATGCTAGTAATAAAAGTGAAACAGATATTTTGTATTAAAAAATGTGTTTAAAATTATACACAATCATCAGTTACTGCCTTAGGAAAGAGGTGACTGGGACGGCTGTCCCCAAATCACGGTAGTGAATCTCACATCTATGCAAAAAACTGACCTTTCCATTGAGACACTTGAAGCTGCCAATCGGCTTGATGCCCAGTTCTTTAGCTGGAGGGAATAATGGAAATACACCAATACATTATTGCTGAGCACAGGAACTGGTGACTGACAATATGAGATTCATTCAAGCTCTTAGTGTGAGGCAGTTGGCAGAATTGTCAGATATTTTACTTCCACTGACATAGACACCAAGTTAAAGGGACCAACAACTTTCCGTGTCTCTTCAAAGACACAACCACTGTGGGGTGAACAAAATTGCGCAAGTTTTGAAATGGCGGCAGGTGGACTCAAACTCCGGTCCTCTCGATTGACACTCTGGTGCTCTAACCACTGAGCCACTGTGCCCTAGTATTGATTTCTGTGAAATGTGAACTCAAACTTTCCCTTAAAACTTCCACATCATCATAGGAAAATAGTTCATATATATTTTTTTAATAATACAACAATGACACTAACATTTCAGTGCATCTACTAGTATACATGTAATTTAACATGTTTTAGTAGGTGCTGGGAGAAGTGAAGCTTACCTCTGCCTTGTTACAGATCAGATAGCAAACCTACCTCTGCCCATGTCACAGGCGAAGTCGATACTGCCCATTATCTTCTTCAGCTTGAAGCGTCCTCTCATGGCCCGAGCACACGATGGACAAACACGCAGCTTCTTTCCTTTAGTTTTTGTCATTTCAACTTCATAACCCTACAGCACAGAGGCAAACGCATGCAAAAACAATGCTAATGGTTGGATTTTTAGTACAAATGTGTGTATGTGCGTGTGCGTGTTTGAATCCAAATTGGTAAATTGAATCCAAGTTCAAACCATTACATAGCCGTACAGGTAAGTTGTGACAAAACATATTTTGTGGATGTAAATATAACTGAAAAGTGGTAAAATCTTTGCAATCACTTTTCAACCACTTTTTGACAAAATTCTGACTAAATTTCAACCACTTATTGACCATTTTGTGACCACCTTTTCAACCACATGTTGACCACCTTTGGACTACTTTTTAGTAGAACAAACTATGGTAAATCAAGACGTCAGCAAAACAGAATGTTAAAACTTTTATTTTAAGAAGATCTGATCATTGAGCAACCAAACAGATCATGTGATCAGAACCATCCTAAGTTATACAAGGTAACAAGATCTGATCATTGAGCAACCAAACAGATCATGTGATCAGAACCATCCTAAGTTATACAAGGTAACAAGATCTGATCATTGAGCAACCAAACAGATCATGTGATCAGAACCATCCTAAGTTATACAAGGTAACAAGATCTGATCATTGAGCAACCAAACAGATCATGTGATCAGAACCATCCTAAGTTATACAAGGTAACAAGATCTGATCATTGAGCAACCAAACAGATCATGTGATCAGAACCATCCTAAGTTATACAAGGTAACAAGATCTGATCATTGAGCAACCAAACAGATCATGTGATCAGAACCATCCTAAGTTATACAAGGTAACAAGATCTGATCATTGAGCAACCAAACAGATCATGTGATCAGAACCATCCTAAGTTATACAAGGTAACAAGAAGTTCTCACCGGATGATCAATTTTGTTGTCCCCGTCGTTATCACCTATGACTGCGTACGTGCAGACGTTAGTCTTGATTGCAGCCGTGATTTCTGTAAGAACAGAGTTACACACACATTACATGTCTTGCGTGGTTATACTCTACACAGCCTTATGTCCATGACTGATACAGCAGGAGTGTGTTTATGATAGTTAGTTTATAGACAGAGACTACCATCTGTTTACTTTTACTTCCCTGATATAGTCTCCAGGTAAAAGGAGCCTAAGACTTTTAGTGTCTCAACTGAAAGACTGTTGTTATCCAAACAGAAAGACTGTTGTTGTCCCAACAGAAAGACTGTTGTTGTCCCAACTGAAAAACCATTGTTGTCCCAACTGAAAGACTGTTGTTGTCCCAACTGAAAGACTGTTGTTGTCCCAACTGAAAGACTGTTGTTGTCCCAACTGAAAGACTGTTGTAGTCCCAACTGAAAGATTGTTGTTGTACCAACTGAAAGACTGTTGTAGTCCCAACTGAAAGATTGTTGTTGTCCCAACTGATAGAAGTTGCATGAGTGCAGGAATACTCAACTAACAACCGGTATCCGGTAGCAAACTGTGTGTCAACTGGAGTATTTCTGATCAGCTCTTATATAAAACGAAGAAAATTACCCAAACATTTGAATGGCTAAAATATATTAATGAGAAAATCCAAGTGTTATATTTAAATGATATAAGAGGAGTTCCCATTGAATTAACAATTACAGTGTATATATATATAAAACACTAGCCAAGTTGTCTGGCATTGCACGGGAGAAAAAGCCACCATTGTGAAGAGTTTATGACTCCGTCAAGTTTTGCCACTGGCAATGACAACTTCACACCCCCAAAATCATGTAATACTGGTCTCACGAAGTGTTCATACCATATAAAGGAACTTAGGTGGATGTTTGATGTAGATCATGTAATAAAACATGCAAAGCATTGCCAACAATTGTACATAACATAACTCACAAAATTTCAGCCCCATAAATACGAAACTGATGGAGATATGAGAAAACATACAGACAAACATACAGACAGACAGACAGACAGAATAACTACTTTATAGTAGAAAAGAGAATGATTGGCGATTCACATACACAGACAATTCTAACAAAGCCAGCCCATACCTTTGTCAAGCTGATTGGTGTGGAAGGCATGTATGAGACCAGTGGCGTGGTCGAAGCACCAGCGCTGGTTGGCTCGACCAAACTGAGCGACCTTCTTTGGCTGCAGAATCACTACACAACCATTGCAGCTGTCATCCAGAGAGTCGTCTTCGAAGGCCTGTCCACAGCCACCTGGCATGCAAACGGTGAGAGCCATGCGAGGGTTGTGTTTCGACAGTATCGACCTACAATGTGCAGAGCAAGAAACTGACAGAGTTTCTTACACAAATATGTGTAGCTACGCACAAAGTCTCAAAACTTTGTGATAATCTGTTTTAAATCTCATTTCAACTTCTACGTCTTCACAATAATTTCAGAACATAATAAATCGCAGTAAACACGTTGGTAGAAATGTCATCATCGTTTGGGTAAATTTGAATCATATCACAGAAAATGGCATTCAACAGTAGCATTCATCAAGTATTTACAACTTTTCCAGTCACTATTTCTCATGCGGGTAAAACTAGCACATGACAGCACCTGTGGGATAGAGTGTTAACAGATTTGATTTTCTTTCTTGAAAATGTCTTCATACACATATATTCTGTGTTCAGTTAGTAATAAATATCACTTTAGTTAATGAAAAACATCAAGGCAAGACAATTCTAATACCTTGATTGAGTTGTGAGTGATATATTTTTATTATTTGTCTGTTATTGTTAGTCTAATAGTATGTATTTAAATATCTATATAGTGATTTAGGAAAGCTTTATACATACCATTATTATTAATGTATTTTGACATGTGGTACTCTTGTAAATTTTAACATATTATTTTCATTAAATTACTATTGATTTGATTTATTTATTATTATTATTGTTTTTTAGTCATTGTTACTCTTGTCATAATCTATGTATGTCTGTGTCATGTTTGTATGTGATGACTAAGGTCCACAATGGAAATAAGTCTTTGCACTTTCTTGTGTCATCCTTATATTTTAATGTACTTTTTTGGTAGGCACAGTTTATGTATGTACAAGTCTCATTTTTATATTGAATCAATCAATCAATCAATCAATCAATCAAGGAGAAATACATTTAAAATGAACAAGAGACTTGCTGAGAAATTTGGATGTGCAACAATGTGGTGAAACTAGGCTATTAAGGTTACTCACAGAAGAAAGAACACTTAGTTTCAAGTTACAAATTACAGGATCAAAGACGGCGGACAAAAGGAGGATTACTGTCCTGAGGGAAGAGATTGGGATGTTAAGTTCAGCCTAATGGGAAGAATAGTAAGAAACCGGATTAACGCAGAGGAGGTAAAAATGTGGGCCACAGGACAAGGGGAGACAGCAACTGAGATGGGAGGACTGTGTAAAGAGGGAAGTTCAACAGCCAGAGGAGGGTGACAAGCAGAGGGAGAAGGCTTCCGATAGGGAGAAGTGGGAAGGGATAACAGCTGGGACAGTGCAGCAGTACATCAACTTGACTCACCAATTAAATAAAAGTAGCAACGAGGAAGAACAACACAAACCCATTCTCCTGAAGGATCCACTTCTGAGTGACATCATCTTGTCTCCTTTTCAGCAGGACAACTTCCGAGGAGAGACCTTCGAGTTCGTGGACACCAAGCACCAGGTGGCTGTTGGTGAGGCACGTGATGTAACCATCGTCAAAGGAGAACTTCTGTATAGAACTTTCATCATGTTTTCGATGTCTGGGAATGCAAACGAAATAACTGTAATTATATTTTGAAAAGCATCTCATTAGCACAACAAGACTCTGTTACTAAACAGAATTGACAGCTGGGTAACACAATATTTTTCATTAGCTATAGTATATGAAACACCTGCAGCGTTTATACATCTGAGACTCTTCAGAAACAAGTTGTAAAACTTTAAATTCAATACAACAAGAACATATTATATTTTTAAATAGCTAAAAGCAAAATAGAAAAAAGTAAACAAAACTGTTTCAATCTTAGAATTCTTAAAAACATAAACACATTGCATTCATGTATGGCAGCAATGGAATTTTGGCAACTTATTCTGTGGAATGTAGCATTACCAGCAGAGTCAGAAAAATTACTATTGAGATTACATTTCTGCCACAAACCAGTGGTAAGAATTTTTTTTTCAAAATGGTCAAAAACATCACTTTTGTCCAGTGGCACCAATGGGGAAGATATGTCATGAGGCAGCTCTGCAAACACATTGCGGTCAAAACAATAATAACAAATAAGGCGTACTTGTATTTCTCATACTGTTCCTTGTCGCCAAACTGCTGGGACTCGTCATTTGCGTCTATCACGTCGTCAAACTCGCCATTGACGATACGTTCCCATGGCCAGCGCCGACGGTTCAGTTTTTCATCAGCCTTTATGTGCGCCAACTCGTGAGAAGTGCTGGAACCACAATGCCAATGGTAATTAGATTTAGATCAAATTTAGGTTTATCAGATATAGTGGTATATATATATATATTGGTATATGTGGTATATATATATATACATATATTATATATATATATATATATATATATATATATATATATATATATATATATATATATATATATATATATATATATATATATATATATATATATATATATATATATACATATACATATACATATACATATACATATATATATCGGTGTGTATATATATATATCATATACTAGGACACAAACTCATTAAACCATTACCTAGTTTGCTGAAGGCTTTAATTTATTAAGAAAGTTCTTATTTAATGTAGCTGCGGTGGCTATTCTATGCTTGTTTTGAATTGAGTAGTTTCAGTAAACATTTTAAAGATAAATCAACCATTTCTTAATTTCTTGTAGTTGAAATACTAAGTAATACTCCAGATTAATAAAACTTAGAGTTTTTCACTTATTTGGCGATGTTTCATGATTAAAAGTTTCCTTTTTTAATATAAAAAAATACCCACAAAATGCCATCTGATATAATTTTGAGAAAATCCCCAAAGAAACAAATGACATACATCTAAGTATGACAGTGTCACTGATGATCCAACAAGTAATTTTGGTTAACATGAACGAATGACATCTGCTACATGACCAGGAACATCTTAGCAGAATTTTTAATGACAGCCAAGTTAAAAAAAATTTTGAGACAACCCCTCTACCATTCATTCCAGAAACCCACGGATACATTTATTTCATATGCTGCATTTCAGCATCATAAGTGTTGTAGTTTTTATAAAATATTTAATTAGGTAACGTTTCCTGATTGTTAGCGACAACAGAAATGTCAATAGATATGCGTATCATGCTTGAAATGTAACGTTTTTCACTGGCGTTTTACGTATTGTTGACAAAAACAACAGCCATATCTAATATGGATATGCTCCCTTAATTTGCCGCCACAATGGACCTTGAATCTCTGTTTGTAACAATGTCATCTACAATATCAGGTTATGCAAGCTATCTGACAAACGTGTGGTGTGGCGTATTCACGAATCATTTTGTTTGGCCTGTTATCCGGCTGGATCACCAGGTCACATTTACTGGCTGTTTCCGTTATAGCTTCAAAGGCACAATAAACTACGTTAGCACTTATATTTGCCGGAATAAGAACATGTTTTATTTTGGTATATATAATACCGAAGTGTAGTGGAATCACAGTAACCAGACGATATGTTCTGCATTCACGGCGAACAAATTTACATTGGTCCAAAGGGCGCGCTGGATCAAAACACACATGGTCGTTACTATGGAAACATCATCAGCGTTTCTAAGAAGTCAGGGGGATTTCCAAAAGGACTGGTTTTTTTAAAGGATGGATTGACGAAATACGATGTTAGTGCCGGGTGATTATTTGTGGTGTTGACGTTCAGTTCAATATTTCCTAGCATGTTACGAGGAAAAAGCTGACACGTTAGCCACCCCAGCAAACTTAATAGCTTTTATGAGCTTGATCCATTACTGTGTGGGAAGGAGGGATAACTCCACAGGAATACTGGGTACATACAGCCCGACTGTCTGTAGTCCTATCTTGTCCTCGTCATCCTCCAAGTTTTCCTCCACAACTCCGTCATTGGCAGGATCCTTGTCTGGGCATCTCTGCTGGGTCTGACGCTGCGCTGATGCGATGTTCTGGCCAACCACCAGTCTTGTGCCTGCCACCAGGGGGCCTTCCACCTCCAGCACCAAGTCTGCGGGCAAAGATGACAACTGATGATGACAATGACAAAGAGACTGATTACAATGGTGATGATGATTGACAAAACGCAGGCAAGCATATCAGACCCCATTATCACGTCATGTAATTTCACCCCAAACTCTTAGACCATAGTAATGAGAAACACTGAAAAGAACGTGGCTTAACACTAGCTAGCTAGGATTAACAAGGAGATTAAGAGATGATATAGAAGTTTTTATGATATTAACAGATTATGAAAATATCGATAGAAATATTTCTCACTTAAAGATAGCGGAACCAGCGGGCACAAAGTAAAGTTAGTGTAAGAACAGTGTACATTGGATAACAGAAGTAAAGTTAGTGTAAGAACAGTGTACATTGGATAACAGAAGTAAAGTTAGTGTAAGAACAGTGTACATTGGATAACATAAGTAAAGTTAGTGTAAGAACAGTGTACATTGGATAACAGAAGTAAAGTTAGTGTAACAACAGTGTACATTGGATAACAGAAAGTATGAATTATCTCATTCTGATTGTGTAAACGCTAGCAATGCCAATATATTTCAAAACAAAACTAATAAACACATATATCGGAAGGACAGGTTACACATAGATGAACAATAACATTAGACTCTCAATAAGCCAATGGCATCTTTGTCCACTTGCCATCTGATGTTTTGCTTTGGGTGGGAATCTTGTTAAATCTTGTTAGACTCACCCTGAGGGTTTCGTAGCTTCACAAACTGGCGGATCTGAGAGATGTCGGATGCGAGGTTTGCGAGCTGACGATGTCGCTGTTGCTCAGTCTTGCTGACACGCGGGTCTGACCATGGCTCTCCACAACTCACGTAGACCAGCTGGTCTCGCTCCAAGCCCTGCAGGCGGAAACATTCATTGCCTGCGCTGTCGAAGAGCCGCCTCGCAGCAAATGGCAGGTCAAGAAGCGATGTGCATCGCTCAAGAAACTGTAAATAGAAACGATTGCTACATAACATTGCTCTTAAGGATATCAAAAAACTTCATCAAACTTCATTAATGCATGCAAAATTGCTTGGCAAGGGTAGCCACTCAGTCTCCTTGTTTGTCTCATCCAGTACACTTTTAAAATCTATATTCAACATCATGTTTATTTTTATAAAATCTGCAGTATTACCTACCAGGCACTATCATCTGAGTACCGGGCATATATACATTCACTGCTTACTCCTACAAGAAAGCCAAGACAGCTCCAATCATCAAGTTCAAATCTACAGTGTACTTTTGTTTCCAGAGTTGCGACAAATATTGGAACCAGGGCTTTGTCGGTTGCTGCACCAAGTCATCCATCTGTAGACAACTTTAACATTGTATTGTCTAACCCTTTTGTATTGAGGTCTCAGTTGATTTAAGATCATTCATGTCTGTTTAGGTCATTGTTAGCTGGAGGATGTGCACTGCAGCCTTATGGGCCACAAGGCCTGAAGAGGATAAGTAAGGCAAGGTAAGGTAAGGTAGATATCCAAAATCTTACCAGTTTGAACTCGAGGTCTGCTACGCTCTGTTGCTTGTCACAGTGTAGATTGCCATTGGTGTCAATCGAGTCTGCGTCCATCTCCCGTTGATGATCGTTCTTCTTCTTCTTCTGCTTCTTCCTGCCCTGATTCTTGGCGTGAGTGTCCTTCTTCATCTGCTCAACAACACGAATACGAATACTTTCATTTCAGGTCAAAACCCATATTCATACAACTATGCATTAACAAAATGAATGAATTAAAAATATAAATAAGTTATACAAATAAGTTAAAAATAAAATACATTAACATTATAAATATGTTATATTGGTAAAAAAATATATAATAATAATAATAAATAATTAGATATATATATATATATATATCTATATATATATATATATATATATATATATATATATATATATATATATATATATATATATATATATATATATATATATATAAATGGGATGTAAAATCACAAATGTATACAATGAAGTGCTCATGCCTGTGTAGACAACATAGGTCCAACATTACACAACGAAAATAATCAACAATAATGACAACGTTTTAATGATAAATTTATTATGCATGATAATTATAACCCCTAAAAAGGTCAACTACTGGTGAAAATAATAAATTGAATAATGAAATAATAAAAATAATTTTGTGACTGCCCCCAAGATGTATAGATACCTAAATTTAAAGGAAAATAAAAGTCAAGCATAACCATTTACAACTACAATTAAGAATATATTCTTATACTTGTCAATAGGATATAGCAATACTGTTTGCATCCAAACTCAATTTATGTAACATATTTTGGTTGTTTACTAAACTAATCCTCTTTCTGACAAAACAGCATGTTTGTTTGAGACTTTGCACTGGTCATGTGTATGCTGGCCTCACTTAATACATCACACAGTCTAGGTTACCCGATTTTCATAGAACTGTGCATGCACTTATTGGTCGTGCTGGTTAACATTTCAGCCCTCAGTCAACTGGAGAAATGACTGGAATTTCCCACTTTTAGAACATATTCTGAGTAAACCACTGGCATGATATTCTTGGTTTTACATGCGCATGGTTAGTTTTTTATTATCTCTTTTAGGTGCATAACCCCAAAAGCATGACTTTTGTTTCATTTAAAAATTCAACTACTGATGAAAATAATAAATAATAATATTTAAAACAAATTGTGACAGCCCCTGAAATATACAAAGAAAATAATTAATACCAATAACAGAGATTTTCCCTTTCATGAAGACTCATCTCTAAAGAGAGCAAGTGATGCTAAGGCCAACCATTAATAACATATTATCATGTAAACAGCTTGGAGACAGGAGCATCTGATACTTACATTTGTGAGATCAGGTCCAACAACATAGACTGCCTGACTGTCATCTCGCATGCCATTCTTCACCACCCTCAGTTTCAGTGGCGCAGCAGCTGAAACAACAGAATACTCAGAGTTAGGGAAAGGTAAATATTTATATCATAGTGCTGTATCCAGTCCTTGAAACAACTCAAGGCACTTTGCACTTCACCCACTGGCAGATGTGTTCATTCCAACCACCAACACTGTGTTCATTCCAACACCAACACCATGTTCATTCCAACACCAACACTGTGTTCATTCCAATGCAAACACTATGTTCATTCCAACACCAACACTGTGTTCATTCCAATGCAAACACCATGTTTATTCCAACACCAACACCATGTTCACTCCAACACCAACACTGTGTTCATTCCAACACTAACACCATACCATGTTCATTCCAACACCATGCTCTTTCCAACAACAACAACACAACGTTCATCCCAACACTAACCCGACACCTCAGGGAAGTGTTCAAGTATGTTGCAATTACTGCGAGAAGACTATTCATTTATATGTCTATAGCACTGTCTATAGCAATGTACTCACTTATACAGCTGAGTGAACTGAGGCAATTAATGAGAGGTGAATGAAATTGCTCAAGCTTCGAAATGGCAGCAGGTGGATTCAAACCCATCTTGATGAAAGGTCCTCTTGATTAAAAGTCCTAATCATTGTAACATTCTAACCACTAAATCTCATAATTTGTAAGACAAAAAGTCATATTCTTATATCACAAAGCATCTTGTCCATAGGACTGCTCACGTTCTTTTCACTTCACACCATAACAGAATTGTGTATCCGAGCACCAACTTACCTTCTTTGGGAAGCCACCCCGTAATTACTGCCTGAAAGCTAATCACTATAGCCGAGTGTAATGTAACTGCCCAAGATTCAGATAGCAGCAAGATGATTTGAACACTGATCCTCGAAGTCAAGAGGGCAGAGTGCTGAATGGTACATACCACTAGAGCCACCTGTAGATTTCTTCACTGGAGGTGCGTATGGCATCAGGAAACCCTCCATTGGCCACTCATATTCCTATAACAGCAGGCAACATAACTGTATTATAGGAAATACAACTGTGATGTGGGAGGTGTGAGTGGTTCATACAATGGCAGCTGCTTACACTGGTCATGGCGCAGCTTCTCTCCACAAACAAACAAAAACCTCAACAAGAGGCTAAGACCCTACAACAGATTACCGGGTAATCATATTGGATATAGGAATGCTAGTACACAAATGCCACCAAAGGCGAACAGGCTAATATAGTTCACAGATGCTGATGAATTCTAGACGCCAACCTGGTGAGAGAGAGAAAGAGAGTGGGGCAGAGATGAGAGATGAGAGAGGAGAGAGGGGGAGGGGGAGGGGGAGGGGGAGGGGGAGGGGGAGGGGGAGGGGGAGGGGGAGGGGGAGGGGGAGGGGGAGGGGGAGGGGGAGGGGGAGGGGGAGGGGGAGGGGGAGGGGGAGGGGGAGGGGGAGGGGGAGGGGGAGGGGGAGGGGGAGGGGGAGGGGGAGGGGGAGGGGGAGGGGGAGGGGGAGGGGGAGGGGGAGGGGAGGGAGAGGGAGAGGGAGAGGGAGAGGGAGAGGGAGAGGGAGAGGGAGAGGGAGAGGGAGGGGGGGAGGGAGAGAGAGAGAGGGAGGGGGAGAGGGAGAGAGAGAGAGTGAGTGAGTGAGGGAGAGGGTCTTAGCTTACCCATGATACAAACCCACCTCATTCCATTCCCCCTGTCCATCCACAGGCCAGCTGAGAGCCTTCTTGTTCCACTCAGGGTTGTCTACCTTCGTCTTCTTCCACTGACCCAGGATCTCAATCTTCTCCTGCTTCAGTGCCCACCTACACAAACAAGGGCACCATTCAGATTCAACTGCACGTAGGTAATTATCATCCAGTCACAAAGACACATAAGTTAGTATCATGGAGTGCAGTGCTTGATTGTTGCACTGCCTGAGATCACCAAGCTTAAGTAAGAAATTTAACAAATTGAGATTTCACTACTTTCTGAAAATTTCCTCATTTTAGCATGACACAAAAAGCAGAAATGAATAATTAACAGTTTTGATTTTATATCCATTTGAAATTCCACTTTGGTAGGAAATAAACCAAACTGAAGCTATGGAAAATAACGATATCTCCGTTTGTAATTTTCCTTCAAGGTGTCACATAAAAGATATTGACCCTCACATAATTGGTATAACTGAATCATGGGCCAACATAGATATAACAGATGCTGAATTAGTAATGCATATTGATATTGACTCTCAGGAACCTCAATGCTGGTGCCCGAAAAAATTCACACATTATTTCTACGTGCAATCTTAATTACCCATTTTATCAAATATATATATTTTAGCAAAAGAACACATTTAATTGTACATAACCATAAATGGTTAAAATTTACCCCAGTCTAAAGAAGCGCATTAAGGTTCCACTTCATTCATAGACGAACTCTTATAGCAACATTTTCGCATACTCCCTCAATTTAAAATTTATCACTGCCATCTTACCTCTGTGCTCTGACATCCTTTCCTGATAATTTCTCACAGACAGCCAGGTATATGTGTTGTCCTTTTGGGAGGCCTTCCTCTGAATTCGTCACCTGGCTGCTTTCGTCACCATACACGGCACCGAGATACGTCAACACAAGCTCCGGTTGAGACTGTCAACGACACGTAACTGGTTGAAGATGCTTCCTCATTTCAATTCTTTTGCTCGTCATGTTTTACAATCATTCCATGAAAAATCAAACCTATCTAGTATCCATTATGACACGCTGGCCCGATTGTGCAAATTTGCAATTTGATTATGTTACTCCAAGACTCTTTGCATCTCATCCAGAGAATGAGCATTTTTGCTAGTAAAAACAATGGGACGTAATGTGTTTTATCAGTTCAAAAATTTTGAATAAAATCCCACGTATTGCATGCTAAATCCAGCATAAATTACATTACCTACATATATATTATAACAAATAAACAGACAACAGGTGAAAGTATTACTCTGAGAACTTAATTTTTATTTATTTGAAACTGTTACCCTTGTAACTGCAATGGGCATACCGTGTGGAACTGATGAACAAACATGAAAAAATGTAGTCTAAGTGTACATTTGTGTATGGTGTTAAACTGTGGAATTCTTTATATGATTATATAACAAGTTCAGTTACTACCCAGAATCTCAAGAAATGATATTAAATATATTTTCTTGAAGAGCACAAATTCCTTATAAAACTGTGACACAACAGAGAATATTTCCAAGTATAAATATGTTAATGGCATTTGGTTTTTAGTTTGCAAATATATCTGATTATTTACTAACAAGATACTATAAACCTATGTTTGCTATTAATATGTACATGTTATGTTGATATAATGGGGAATTGCTTCTTCTTTCTAACTTTCCATTTGAAAACGTCTCAAGTGACTTTAATAATATGTATATATTGCATGTTTTTCATCTGTAAATAAAATAAAGAACTGAATTGACAAATTGTTCACCTGTGCATAGACAAAGCCGTCGGCCGTGAAGATCCAGGTTTGCAGAGCGTTACGCGTGGTCCTCTGCTTGAGACCCACAAAGTAGCCCTGGACTTCAGACCGTGACTGCTGCCCGGTGCCTGGATGGCCCAAGGTTGTTGTGACTTTCTGGTGAAGTACAGTCAAGGCAAGCTGTGGCATTGCCTTGTTGTAGATGTGGCCAGTCTGGGTGAATATGAAGTTCGACTATGAGCATTACTTGCATACGTGTACAGTAGTGGTGAGAATGGGTGAAATTGTCATGATCAATCATTGGTTTATCTAACTGATCGATGATTGATCAATGATCGATCATAGAAGTTAATCAATATATTTTGTCAGAGTCAAATATATATATTACAGAAAAACAAACAGAGATATATATATATATATATATATATGTATGTATATATATATATATATATATATATATATATATATATATATATATATATATATATATATATATATATATATATATATATATATATATATATATATATATATATATATAACAAAACAGTTTATTTGTACTCATTCTCTTGTCAAGATCTCAGACAGACAAGCCATGCAGGGAGTGACATTCAGAATTAATATAATCGAAAATGATCGATCACACAAGATTGTGATCGATTCCTTGATCGGAAAAATGAACCAATCAATCGTCGAGGAAATTTATTAATCGGAACAGCACTAGTGTAAAGAGTACATGTTTGTCATACTACATCTTGCAACCACAACAATGTACATGGTTTCTTCGAACATTTGACCTAGGTACACTTTGTAGCCTGTTACATGGTGACACTCAATCGGAATAGGAGCGCAATAGGTCAGTTAACCTATGAAAATCATATACAGTGTTATATGGAATTGCAAGTCAAAAATACAGATTTCAACTAAAAAAATTGTGGCAAGTCTATGCACGCACACACATGCACACGCATGCACACACGCACACACATGCAGTGTTACATTTATTGAAAACTCTCAGGAACCTGGATGCTGGTTGTCAAAAAAAATCATACATTATTCCTACATGCAATCTTAATTACCCATTTTTATCAAGTATATATATGTGCATTTGCAGACACACATCTACACACCTTGGTGATGACCCAGATGGTAGCTTGGGCTGGCCACACGTCCTTGGTTCCCTTCTTCTGCACCAACACCTCACTGTAGAGCAGCAGAGATGGACTCGTCTACAACAAACACCGGTTGTTTACAACCCTGTCATTTGTGGTAGTGGTACTAAATTGAGTATAACTACAAAATAACAAATAACGTCTACACATGAGTATTCACACAAATACTTATCAAATCAGGCAACGTTTCTCTGATTACATATTCTCTTTAAAATATCACTAATTATCATATTATTCTCCCAACAATACATAACATTTGTATTCACATTTTATGTTACTTGTGAAATTCTTGCAGTTGCACCAATGACAGTCCATCTGAGCAGTATCAATAGTTGCGTTAACTACTATACTGTGTATGATGATTATAAATACACATTGTGCATTAATCCACAGTGTTGCAATCTCGCTTGAACTCACATTGTTTTTCATAAATTTGTTTAATTTTTTTAATTAGCAAAGTTGCTGCAGCTATAGGCCAAACCTTGATCCTTTTAACTGAGACACCGATATTCTAACCCCATTGATGCAACCCCAGTTACCAGGTAGTTTACCTTTGACTGAAGGAAGTCTGAGTCTGTGTTTATCTCGTTGTCTTCTATATTGATCATGTCACTTTCCGTCACGTCAAATTTATCCGGAATGCCGCTGCAGACTTCCCACTGACTGGACCTAGCGAAGAAGTGGGGCAAAACAGGGATAACCATGGGAACTGTAGCTGCATTTTGTACATATTTTTTTTAATATGCGCATGTCAGCATGTTTAAATTATGTTCATGTCAACATTTTTTCAGCACTAATGTGTTCCTTTATTAATGGTTATTTCAGTAGATCGAACTAGAAGAGAACAAGACAGAAAAGAAATGATGTAATCATTTATGGATTGATCAAAACTCCTTTGCTTGATAACACCAAAGACCTTAAATACTAATAAGACGTAACGTCTCTGATTGCATAGTTTATGTCTGTGTGTTGGGGGGATTGGAGTGAAGTGTGAAATTGTGTATTGAATGTTGTAATGAGAATTTGAGCTGTTATCGCCACAACGCCTTAAATTTCTTGTACATTTTATTTTAAAATGCTACTTGGCAATAAACCGTCTAAATCTGCATTGTACTGCTTTTACATGTTCTTGTAATCAATAAAGATTTGCTAACAATGCATAAAAATAAACCATGTTGTTTACAACTTAAAAGTTGATCATACCAACCACCAGGTGGCAGCACTTTCTGGTAATTACCGTTGAAACAATAGGAAGTGAAACGTCTAATTACTGTATATTGTCTTTGATAACACCACAAAGTATTTTTCAGTGTGAAAATCCCATGTCTAATAAACTAAATATAAACAGCATTTAAAACATTTTACAAAATGTCAATAACATGTGAATGAATAATTTGCTACCTTCCTGTCTTCTGAGAAGATATCAGCATATATGCACAAAATACATCCATACTATTCAAATCTGATATGATTATATATAACAGCAAACAAAATCAGCCAATCCGATGGCAGCAGACTAACTTCTCGTTGCCCTTGGCATCCTCTGACATCAGTTGTTCCCGTATGGCCCGTCTCCGCATCCCGTCGACCTCAAACACCCTCACTTTGTCGAACTGGGCACACACCACGTACGCTGCAAGCAGAAGGTATCTATGATTCAACTGGTACCACAATTTTATATTTTATATAAAATATTTTTATTTTTATTATTTATAGCACCATATGATATAACTGTCTAGATTTGATTTTATATGTATTTTTTTATCCTATCACAATTACGTAATATTATTATTTTATTTTATTAACATGTACTGCACCAAAGAATATTGTTGTGCAGATTTGGTGCTATATAAATGAATAAATATTAAACATTAATCAACATCATATGCAGTGTGCACACATCATGTTAACATTCAATTTCAATCAAATATATATTTGGCAGTTAGAACAAAACCTTTAGATATTATTATTTATTATTATTATTATTATACTGGCACAAGAGCAAACTTATGGCAGTAACATGTATTTCTTAATCTTGACTAGCAATGAGAATTTTTTTTTTTTCAAATAAAAATGCACAGATGCTGAGATTTATCAAACTTTCTATAGCAAGAATCCAGTGATACTTGATTTCAATGTTCAGAGATGTCAAATGTTGATTATTAATTTAATTTCAGGAGCAGGCTGGTAGTCACATACACATGCCTACAGCCATGCATGCACGCACCCACACATGCACACATGCATGCACACATGCATGTACCCATACATGCACACATGCATGCACATACACAGAGACACCAAACATTTTTTCCGTAAAGTTATCAGTGTCATACTTATATGTATGGCATTTATTTCTTTGGGGATTTTCTCAAAACTATATAAGTTTGCATTTAGTGGCTATTTTTTCACATTTACAAAAAAAAATTTAAATCTTGTAACATAGCCAAACAAATGAAAAACTCAAGATTTTATTAATCTTGAATATTATATAGGACTTCCACTATAATATGTGAAGAAATGGTTAATTTATCTAAAAAACTTCTACTGAAACTACTCAATTCAAGACAAGGATATAACAGCCACCCAGGCTACCTTAATTTATATCAAATTACAATAGATTTAAAATAGCATCCTTGTCTGGAACTTATGAGCCAAGAACAAATCAATTAATAGAGGATAGATCTATGTGGGAAAGGCTTGTGCTAGAAAACAGCAACACATCGTGTGAGGGACACAAAAAGAAGAAGATGTATGAAAGTCCCCTTTCCTGCAGAAGACAGCGAACTGTTAACTCACTGAATGGGTTCTTCCACGGTTCACCGAATGACAGCCAGACCTCCTGGTCGTACTCGAGCTCATTGATGTCCTGGACTTCCTGACCGGAACTGTTGTACAACTTGCGAGCCGTCACACGGATGGCAGGGCTGTGCTTGGGGTTCGACAGGCACGATGTGAAACTACACTGGTCCAGCAGCTACAAAGAAGAGTTTATCAATGACAAAGTATTCCATAAGATAAAAGCAAATGATCAGCTAGAATGTGCATGATGAGTGGCAATTTGTATAACAGTTTTAACTGACTAAGGGGTTTTGTAGGTATAAAAAATCCAATAATACAATAATGGATGTGGGTGGTGGGTCAAGGGTCCAACTGGGTTACATCACACAAAAATTGGCATAATTTTAGAGTTCTTTTTTCAGTTGAAATTTGTTTGGCAATGCGTGTACGGTGCCTCCATTTATTTTGTTTTTTAGTAGGGGTTTTGGTGGTGTTGTTATAAAATTGGCCATTCTGCATCAAAGTACATTGTACTTGGAGAATATAAACATATAAAATAGTTATACATAGTGTGCCGACTTACTCGTGTAAGAATCTGCTTTGGGTCACTGTCCAAGCCTCTCATGGCTTGTTGAATGTTGAAGAAAATCACTGTATCCCCTTCGTATGTGCCATTCTCAAACACCTGCCGGAACAAAAACTTCTGTCATTGTTCATCAGCAACCAAACATGCATGACATGATAAACATCAGTAACCAAACATGCATGACATGATAAACATCAGTAACCAAACATGCATGACATGATAAACATCAGTAACCAAACATGCATGACATGATAAACATCAGTAACCAAACATGCATGACATGATAAACATCAGTAACCAAACATGCATGACATGATAAACATCAGTAACCAAACATGCATAATAAAATTTACAGTGACATAAAAGACACACAAATATTGGAATATGGAAATAAAATGACAAATCCAGTGCCTAACTGGAGACCAAGCATGTTATGTCACTAAGAGTCCTTGAATTGGTTATCTGAAGGCATGGTGCAGTTATTATTTTCTCTGTGATTTAAAATATATTGCAAACAATACATTTTTTTAGTTCTGCCAATGATGGCCACCAGTGAGGCACCGGACCATGGCCCCTTCCCTTTGGTTTTGGGATATGGATGTTTTCGTGAATAACCTACATGGTAGCATTGCAAACTATTGAATGACTAAGTTTGGTCCCCCTTTCTGAGATCCTATATACGCCACTGATGTCCACACATTTATCAGGATATGTTCACCACATACAGTACCATGCACATGTTATCGCGTGCTTAAAAGTAAAATGTCAGTAAACAGCCTACCTTGAGACGCAAGCCCTTGGTTCCCACCAACTTGTGGTTTGTTTCAAACTTCTCAATATGCTTCAGGGTGAAAGCCATCCCTTCCTCCTGTGTCAGGGAACATATAAGTGTAATCACTTCTCTGTACACTGGGATTTAATGGATAAAGGCGTCATGTGCATCATCCCATTTACACTTACTGGGACTAGTCACTGGAGAGGCAAAATAATGTTAACAAAATGTTCATCATCATATTGCTAGTGTTGCATTACAACAATATATTTAATCCTAGCTTTCTACAAACCAGTTACATTTAAAAAAAATACAATATTTGTGCATGATCCTAGCACGATCTATGATCTGCTCCTAGCATGATCTCTGACCTGCTCCTAGCATGACCTCTGACTTGCACCATTCATGATCTCTGATTTGCTCCTAGTATGACATCTGACCTGCTCCTAGCATGACCTCTGACCTGCTCTGTGTAGACTAGCTCCTGAATCTTCTCCATCTGTTGCTTCAGGTGGTTCAGGGCGTTGCTGAAGTCTTCAATGTCCTTCGCAACCTGGTCACAGAAACACATGATCACACAGTACAACTGATCACACAGTACAACTGATCACACAGTACAACTGATCACACAGTACAACTGATCACACAGTACAATTAATCACACAGTACAACCTGTAGCATAGATCAACAGAAATCTAAAGTCTGCCCATGAATGGAAAAAATCAAATTACAGTACAAGTTACAACTGATGGCTCATATTGCCAAAAGATATATTAATTTGAGAAGATTTCTCATAACTATATTGCCAATCTGTTCTTAAATAACTCTGAAGTGATGTTCTGCAAAGTTGGGAAGAAAATTGGATGAGTTGGAAGCGGATGTGAACTTTTTCTAGCAGTTATATTAGCATTCAGATTTTAATGTATTTAGCCACTAAATATATTATTTTATTATACATATGCTTAAACAGCTTAATAAAAACATGATGCAACTACAACTAGACAACATATTTCAAGGAGGCTGGGGCAATGATGGTGGGGCAATGACGGTGGGGCAATTACGGTGGGGCAATGACAGTGGGGCAATGATGTTGGGGCAATGATGGTGTAGCAATGACGGTTGGGCAATGATGGTGGGGCAATGATGGTGGGGCAATGAAGGTGGGGCAATGACAGTAGGGCAATGACGGTGGGGCAATGATGGTGGGGCGATGCTCGACATGACAAAATGCAGATGGACGTACAATCTCCAGGGTTTCCTCCACCGCAGTCTCAGTCATTGACAACATGACCACCATGTCCACTCTGTCTTTTGTGTCCTCGTTCTGGACGTCGTGCAACTGGACGCAACAAACTCACGGTCATCAATAATTCACAACTTGTCGGCCTGGCTCATCCAGTTTTTTATTATAATGCTTGGATGAAATAAAATGCATAATACATTCAGAATTTGTCCGGATGAATACAATCAGGCCACCTAAACTCTATTTGCAGGAAAACAAGTCTGGATGCTTTTGATAAGGAATTTTAGTATTGGTAAAATATATTCTGCTTACAATAATTGGGTAACATAGGGAAACTACGCAGTTAGGCAACAAATGGCCTATGTCACCAGAGGTCCTCTCTTACATCATTATTTAAGCATTCTGAACTGTATAATATAAGATTACGATAAATGTTACATCACCTGCAAATAACACAATAGTTGGCGTATAATTGTTCTTACAATGAATATTTTTAAAAATTCTATTGGCATTGGCTTAGCTATATTCTAAAACTTAATTTGACAGTACTTTAAGATTTTTATGATATTGCTATATTGTGTTATGTTTATCTGTAAAGTATTATTATTAGTAGAATTATTTTATTATATTTGTTTCTTTAGTAATTCTAGAGCATGTTATTAGCCATGAACATTTTTGAATCTGCCATTATATAAAATAAAATAAAATATACAATATAAAAAAAAAAAAATTTCTTATACATTTGATCACCAACATAGGTATTAACATTTGCTCATGAAAAACTGGGGAATGTGGTCATGAAACAGTGGGGAACATGCTCATAAAAAAAGTGGAGAATGTGCTCAGGAAAAAGCTCAGGAAAAAGTGGGAAACACCCTCCTCCTCTTAACTTTTGTTGGTTTTTGCGTGTTTTTATTTGTTATTTTAACGTGCTGTTTTACGGGTGACCATTTTGATGGGCTGTTCTGGCTCATGGTGAACGCATGCACAAGAAAATTTTTAATTACTTACTGGCTAGAATGGTCTCATGTGCAAAAAATATATCAATTTTACTGTGAATATTTTTTGTTTTTAAAAGCAGGATATTTTGTCCAAAAAGCAGGAAAGCAGGACCATGGAAAATTTTGTATTTCCCGCCCAAAACCGGTAATGTTGACATGTATGCACCATGCATGTCTGTAATGTTGACATGTATGCACCATGCATGTCTGTAATGTTGACATGTATGCACCATGCATGTCTGTAATGTAGGCATGTATGCACCATGCATGTCTGTAATGTTCACATGTATGCACCATGCATGTATGTAATGTTCACATGTATGCACCATACATGTCTGTAATGTTGACATGTATGCACCATACATGTCTGTAATGTTGACATGTATGCACCATGCATGTCTGTAATGTTGACATGTGTGCACCATGCATGTCTGTAATGTTGACATGTATGCACCATGCAAGTCTGTAATGTTAACATGTATGCACCATGCATGTCTGTTATGTTGGCATGTATGCACCATGCATGTCTGTAATGTTGACATGTATGCACCATGCATGTCTGTAATGTTGACATGTATGCACCATGCATGTCTGTAATGTTGACATGTATGCACCATGCATGTCTGTAATGTTCTCTTTACCTGTTGCTGATAACTCTTGGCTTCCTTCAGCTTTAACTTGGTGTAACTGATGAGCCCAGTGAGAAACTCCCTCACCCCCTTGGGGCTGAACCCTTCTCCCTTTGATACCCACAGGGGTCCCAGAACAGGGGTGCTACTCCGCTGCAGACACATGTCCATGACAGGGGCTGTGAAAAAGAAAAAATTTCAAATCGTTGGTCAGTGCAAATAAAATATATTCAAAACAGCTTTCTTTATTGAAGGTCTGTCTTCATTTCTATTCCTTTTGCCAAAAATTGAACCTACCTATCGGTAGTATCCACTGCAACATGCTTGTTTGTGTAATTTTTTTATTTAGCTTTGGTGAAATAAATGGACAAATTATTAAATAAATTTTTAGGAGGTTCAGCAAAAATCCTCCGAAAAATTGCTCTGCCTCAGATTACTATAGCATAAGAGTATTCAAGTTACCCGATGTAGCAATGAAAGGCAATTCTTTCAATGATTTTAACAAAATTATTCATTCTTTTATTAAACTAACTGCATTTTACAAATAAAGCAAAAAACCAAACTGTGTGATACAATAGGATTCAATATAATGCTGCTGTTCCAAAAAAACTCTGGAATAATTATTTGTCAATGACAAACTTTGTATATCATCTTAAATCATCAGTGTTATTATTACGCAATGAATGTTTAGAGAATAATAAACTGTTTGTTGTTTTCATTATATTGATGTCACTATGTTGATGGCATTATATATAGTGACTGTTATCTGGCTGGTAACACATGCGTGACATCAACAAATCAGTTTGTTATTCCCATTATATAAATATATATTTCACACAAATTAACATATGAACATGTTTTCATTTTGTATGCTTGTAAACGTGCAGCTGGGTCTGGTTTCATGAAGTGTTCGTATCATCCGAAGGAACTTATGTTACATTTGATGAAGAATATGCATTAACACAGAACAATCATAGAAAACATTGTGAACAATCACATGTCCAAGCCACATGTGTGCTCAATCATGCTTAAAGTGATTCAAATGCAGATGGATTCGCAGAACGAGGTAGTCATGTGTTATCTCGATGGATATATCAAGGTAAAATCAGGTAGTTTTATTACCATGCATTATCCAGCTGCCTCGTTCTGAGAATCTGCATGCTTAGAATAAATTTGTGAACATCAAGTGAATATCAGTATGGCTAGTCATTATACATTATGTAATCATTAGTGTTATCATTATGCAATGACTGTGCTTCAATAACACTCACCTTCATCCAGACTATGCACCTCTTTTCCCTCCCAGTCATACAGCATGCGGGCGTATGTTCCCAGCTCTAACTTGGCAGTGCAGGCTGCCAGGAACTATAACAGACGTAATCATTGATATCTACTGTTTACTATAAGGGGTAAAAAAATTATCTTAAAAAAAATTTCTTTTTATCTTATTGTTTAGTGCCAGGCTAAACATTGTGGTGTCATTATAAAATCCAAAGGTTTATATAGAAACAACCGCTCACAATGTTTTACCAAGTTAATCTGATGTCCTACACATTCTACCGATAATTCCACATTTGCGGGTGTGAGACAGTTCAACTTTGGTGGACCATGCAGTGACGAGGAACACTGAGAGTAAAATGCCAGGCATACATTGCTAAACATTTGTTGCGAGTCACACAATAGCAACGATTTTCATTCCATGGTTGTGTGAATAGTTCAGCGCACATTCCACGACTGTATGTGAATGGTCAGCATACATTGTGACAACTCAGGTGCGCACTTCTATGATCATAGCGTTATTTTCTGGAACTGCATGCATGCATGCCACCTAGTGTTAAAGCCTAGTGTGAACCCGAAATGCAGCAAGCGGAGTTTTCCCCAACTATTGAAGAAAATGTATTTTTGTTTGGCCCATTGCCATGACTGAGTTTTGTTCAGTTGCAGGCCAGCGTACATAGCCCTAGTCTGTGTGACATCACGTCCGAGACTGGCGCACATTACAAAACATTTGTTGCCATGATCAAATTTGTTCAATCAGTTCAACAACCGTTGTGCCAGGCTCAACTGGTATATAATGTCAGAAGTCGATGGGGAACAAAATGCAGAAGATGAAAAACAATACTTACATCCTCAAATTTATCAAGACTTGCAACAATCTCAAATCCCTCGGAGCCAAAACCGTTCCGATAAACCAGCACCCTCCGACGCGTTTGTTCATTCAGTTGTCTGCAGGAAAATAATATTATCCTTATTACAGCCATAAAATAGTCAATTGCGGTATTATTGCTAAAAAAAATCAGTAAGCATCAGTATCTTAACATTGGTTTCAGTAACAGAACCATTTTGTTAACTAAAATGTAATATCTAAATAATGGGCAGAGTACATGTAAATTTGCTTCTATTTGCATTTATTTACTAAAAAGATTTAGGTGTTGAGCTGCATTAATGACTTATTGTAGCAGTTGCATAATCAGTTATTGTCATTAAACTCTTCTCTTGAATGATGGTATAAAACATACAATGTGTGTTATCATTTCTAGTCATGTCAAATCGTGCACATGTTGAAAAATTAATGGACACTCTTCTATGCTGGCAAGTTCCTGATACCTGCCATGTCATATGGAGGCCTAGCAGATTGTAGCATTAGAGATGGTGACATTTTACAGGAATAGGAATGCCATAGATACACTTGAGGTTAATTACATTATATCAATACCAATTACACACCATTATGCATACCAATTCCAATTCCTCCTTAAAATACCAATTCCAAAATACCAATTCCAATACAAGACTCTATACAGAATTTCAATTGAAAAATATTGATTTCAACCCCAAAAATATGGCAGGTCCACTGCACAAGTACAACTAGTTGCAACAACTGAAGCAGCTGCTGATTATATGTGTGCAAAATTACAAATACCTGAAGCGTTTGGACAGTTTTGACCTGGTTGGCCTCGTTTTGGTGTCTGGCGCCAATACAAGACCGTTCATGGTCCAAGAAGTTGACCGCGACATCTTTGTTTGTTCTGAATGGAAAGCACGGCCATAACAATAAATCTTCAAGCAAAATGGCTACATTATTTATATTTTAAAGAACTGTTTTATAATAATAAATTAGGCATTTACAGCGCACTGTATATCTGGGTAACAACCTGCTCAAAGGCAGTAACAAGATAAAATATATAAGATAAGTACAGGTATATTGAGATAAATAAAATAAGTTAAAACCAATTAATCAAGCTAAGATAAATAAAAAAGTTAAAACCAGTTAATAAGTTGAATAAGTAAAAGGTCCTTGTTATCAAAACAAGATTACAGCTATTAAAGTAATGCCCGAAAGGCCACACGAAACAGATGTGTCTTTAACAATGATGTGAATCCAACAAGGGTGTCCACGTCTCTCGCTGCAGTAGGCAATGTAAGCGGGGAATAATAACTTTTTTTTTATTGCAAAGGAATGGACCAAAAAGCATTACGTGACATATTTAGTATTTAATGTCAAAATTATCTAGTAATTTAAATATTAATTATTTCTGACATAACAAGATGAGGTTTGTGAAAGTCCCTTTCACAGGCAGGAATTTTATCTAATTTGTTTGTGGGCATGTATTCTTTAGTCACACCTTTACACAAAGCCAACTTGTATTTAATTAGTATTTTAATGTTGTATATTTACTTAGTTACTGTAAATGTTATTTTAATGTTTTATTTTAATGTCTCAGCATATTCCATTAATTAAAAATAATGTATATATTTTTAGTATCATAACTCACCTTTGTATGACTAAGGCAGCCAAATTAATGGCGAAGATAAATTCTTTATTATTATTTTTATTTATACACTCATGTTGTGTACAGCGAAGGGACAATGAATCCAACCAGAAAACCTAAAATATGCGCAGAACAAGATGACTAACTTTTCACATAGTGATACGGGTCCTTGAAGGCTTCTCCCATGGAGATGTAGACCTCGGCATCTCGCGGGATCTCTTGTGGCATGAACACCTCATTGCCTCCGGGCAGAAAGATGCGACGGGCTGCTCCGATCAACTCCAGCTTCTCCGTACACAGCTCCAGCAACTGTCGGAGAGAATAATAGATGATGCTGTGACCATGAATAAACAGGAATAAAAAGTAGAACACAAATTTGTTTTATTCTAGGGCATGCTGAAATTGTAGATATAGTGCAAGGTTTATTTTTGCTACATTAATAAAGCAGGTTTTCTAGCAGTCTATCCAGATTAACCTCCCAACCCCTTGTCGGTTACTGTCATTCAGTGTTCCTATACATACTGCATGATACACTTACGATTTTGATGTTTGGAGCAGTGATTCTTGCAAACACGTCTCGACAACCATTTCTAAAGGCTGTCACAACAATGACGTATGGCTGGTATCTATACATAGACCTCACTCTGTGGATGCCAACTGAAAACATTAAATTATGGTTTACTGAGCATTCTATCTTACTATAATCAAGATAGAGCATGTATGTTACGCTACACCTCCTCGACACATTGCATCATGGGCGCCACTTTCAGGGCTTCCTCTATGACCCCAGGAAGGATCACTAACATGATTATAATTTCGAAATTCGCTCCAGTATTACCTTTTTGTACAAATAATCAAATTCAATAATTTTTATTTTGTCTACCCTACAACTAACATAAGCAGGAACACTTTTTAGATGCACAGCATTTATTGTGTTAGTTTAGGTTGGGCAACTGTCATAAGAGAATAACATTTATTGTGTTAGTTTAGGTTGGGCAACTGTCATAAGAGAATAACATTTATTGTGTTAGTTTAGGTTGGGCAACTGTCATAAGAGAATAACATTTATTGTGTTAGTTTAGGTTGGGCAACTGTCATAAGAGAATAACATTTATTGTGTTAGTTTAGGTTGGGCAACTGTCATAAGAGAATAACATTTATTGTGTTAGTTTAGGTTGGGCAACTGTCATAAGAGAATAACATTTATTGTGTTAGTTTAGGTTGGGAAACTGTCATAAGAGAATAACATTTATTGTGTTAGTTTAGGTTGGGCAACTGTCATAAGAGAATAACATTTGTTGTGTTAGTTTAGATTGGGCAACTGTCATAAGAGAATAACATTTATTGTGTTAGTTTAGGTTGGGCAACTGTCATAAGAGAATAACATTTGTTGTGTTAGTTTAGATTGGGCAACTGTCATAAGAGAATAACATTTATTGTGTTAGTTTAGGTTGGGCAACTGTCATAAGAGAATAACATTTATTGTGTTAGTTTAGGTTGGGCAACTGTCATAAGAGAATAACATTTGTTGTGTTAGTTTAGATTGGGCAACTGTCATAAGAGAATAACATTTATTGTGTTAGTTTAGGTTGGGCAACTGTCATAAGAGAATAACATTTATTGTGTTAGTTTAGGTTGGGCAACTGTCATAAGAGAATAACATTTATTGTGTTAGTTTAGGTTGGGCAACTGTCATAAGAGAATAACATTTATTGTGTTAGTTTAGGTTGGGCAACTGTCATAAGAGAATAACATTTATTGTGTTAGTTTAGGTTGGGCAACTGTCATAAGAGAATAACATTTATTGTGTTAGTTTAGGTTGGGCAACTGTCATAAGAGAATAACATTTATTGTGTTAGTTTAGGTTGGGCAACTGTCATAAGAGAATAACATTTATTGTGTTAGTTTAGGTTGGGCAACTGTCATAAGAGAATAACATTTATTGTGTTAGTTTAGGTTGGGCAACTGTCATAAGAGAATAACATTTGTTGTGTTAGTTTAGATTGGGCAACTGTCATAAGAGAATAACATTTATTGTGTTAGTTTAGGTTGGGCAACTGTCATAAGAGAATAACATGCAAACAAATTAGTAATACTTATATGAAGACATTAATCACGACATACCTGACCGTCCGAGACCTGTTCTGCTTCCGTACACCAATGCTGATGACGGTCTGTCAATAAAGAAAAGGCAATGATACACACAAAATATATTTCTGAAATGTATACAATTAAACTTTGCCACTAGAAAACTAATTATTGTTTTTGCTGCTCTTTATGTGCAGCATTGTCAACAGGACGGTGAATTCCAAAATGTTAAATTCCAAAATGCTAATTTTTAAGGGAAATACAGGAATTCAGAAGTACAAATATAGGAATAATGTAGGAATAATTTAGATGTATAGTGTGTTCAGTGCCAATTGTGCAACAGTGCAAGCTACTAAATGTTGTTGCATACAGCATTATTTCAGGTGGCACCATCTATTGACAAGTAAATGCAAATTAGCAACTGCCAATTTTCAACATTACATCACGAAATTCACTGATCTGATTATGGTACAGCGTGACTCATGCCATACCACAATCAGATCACCATACACAGGTGGTCATTGAAAATACAAGAAAAATAGGAATTGCAATTAAAACATAGGAAAATGCAGGAATGCTGGATACCCGGATATTGAATGGTCTGATTGATATTCAATCTGAAATATCGTTTTGGGAAATAAATAAAAATTTGACAATAACTGATGATTAATTAACATGGCTAATAACCAAGACAACTACCTGATAAATCCAATCCTTCATAAACAAATGTCTCAGACACTCTCAAAATGAAATGACAATGACTAGATCACAAGCAAAGAGCTAATGTGGAGGACTGACCAACTTAACATCAGACAACAGAAAAACAGGAAATGGACCCGGATAAGGCACCCCTTCAAAATCAGAAAACACCAATGTCACAGGCCTTTGAATGAACCCACAGGGAATCTCAATCAGGAAGACCAAAAAAACAGTTGAGGGAAGTCAGTCGCCAAAGAAATTATGAAGTTTGGAACCACCTGGATAGAAATAAAAAAATCAACCACAAACCGAATTCGTTGGAGATTTGTTATTTTGGGCCTAAGCTTCAGTTGGAGCAAAGAGGAGTAAGTAAGTAACTGAGAAAGGACCCTCACCGTTTAAAGACCGGAGCACTGGTTGGCCTCAGGCGCCGTTTCCCAGAGCCCATGTTGTCGGGTGTAGTTGGATCCCACAGATTCGGGTCATCGATAAACTTTGCATCAATCCTCGGTTTGGCAGATTGTGGACGAGCGTGGTGCAGCACTGTGGGTGCAGGCAGGATGTGGGCATGTGGGAGTTTCTGTAGGTATGGAGATGGAACCTGCTGGGTGCTTACCCTGAATGTGGAAAACAGACAGTTTGTAATACTGCGCACAATGTACAACATTGTAAATGGAGGAAATTCATTAAAATAATTTTATTTAAGTAGCAATATATGTGCATCACAGTTAAGATAACTATAATGATGGATCACCATATAAAGTTGTCGGTGTTAGTGACAGGTGTCCTCTTATAAATACATTAAATTTTACAGAAATAAAATTTTTATTAAAAAAAAACACTGGCCACACAGTTTACAAACAAATCTGAACATCACACCTAGTTTTAAAAGAATTGAGCTAAAAATAAAAAAAACAATTATCCATATCATGAAACAATAACAAAGTTGCAACATGCATGTCTCTGAAGTTATCATACTCGTATTATGCAACAAATAAACATAACAAACATTTTGGTGGTAGTCAACATAAGAATCCATAGTACACATTCAATTGTCAATGATTTATTTATTTATTTGTTTTTATTTATTTATTATGATCTATTTGTTACAACCAGGTCACAAACCATTTCAACCTTCACTTATTTTAACTGAAACTTTGCGTAATGTTTATACCTTTCCATCTTTCTCCAACACGGTACTGTGTACAGTGTACATGAAAGTACAGTGTGCATGTATGCTAGTACAGTGTACATGACATTACAATGTACATGACAGGACACTGTATGTGACAGTACAATCTACATTACAGAACAGCATACATGATATGTACATGACAGTACGGTGCACATGACACAATACTGGTAGTGTATATGACAGTAGAATGTACATGACAATACAATGTACATTTACTACATTACAGTACAACTTTGTGCAACATACAGTGTAAATTGATATATAAATAAAATGTGTTATTGTGTTGCTACAGTAACCATTGTGTGTACGCTACACTGTGGTTATGTACACTACTCAGATAAATATTTATCATTATGTATACTCTGCGGCTACAGGATACTTATCATATGTGCAGTATTCTTTCTGTATGTGCATGCAAGCATGCATACGTCATGCATGATTGCATAGTGGGCACAGCCTAGTGTATGCATGTAACTGGGCAGATACATACTGGAGCACTGTTTCTATATCAAATTAGTATTTATTAAAATATAAATAGTTATCGTAAATTCCACCTGTGGAAGAGTAACTGATTATTTAAATAAATGAGCAACAATGACATCTACCACTGAGGCATGTATCTGAACCTATAATGTAAGTAAACAAATTATATGATACACTGAACGTTGATAATGATAATGACACTCAAAATTAATTAAAATTAATGTATGCATATAACCATTCACTAAAACCACCAAACATCCATAAAGTGTTAATCCAACAACATACTAGATTGCGGTTAAACATTCCATACAAATGAAATGCCCTGAATACCAGCAGTAATTTCTGCTTATCATTTATGTCTTTTCTCATTTATGTCTTTCTCATGCTTAGCTGACGAGATAAGGTCACATTTATGTTGACCCGAAACCTGATAACTGTAATAACAATGACCATGTCTCAACTATGTGACATAGATCTATACAAAATCATCACGAGAAAAGGTTAACAGTGGACTTCATTTAAAAAGAAATGTAACAAAAGATTTGATGATCACTAAATCATAGTTGACTTAACTAGATCGGCATAAATATCTCACGAAAGAACTGGCTACTTTTATTTCTTGGTGGGTCCAGGAATTGGCATTTGTGACGTACGAGTATAGTGAAGTCTACTGTGACAGTATTAATATCTTGCTTGCCTGTGCCTGTGTCATTAAATTAAAATTCCCTAATAAAACCAGTAATTCTTTTTAACAGTATATTAGTTAAATTTAGGATGGCATACTCAAAACACATCACAAAAACTGAAAAAGGCTACTCTGACAAACTTCATGATGAATAAATTCATACCTGCAATCAATCAACCAATCAAAGACATGTTATTAAAATTACAAATACGAGTGAGAACGTTGGTCATAAAATTGTGTGAGTCACATTCCAACATGCGCAATCAGAAAAACTAGCTCTTATTATATTATAATTGGATGAGTTAAATTAATCTTCAGTCACTACAAAATGTGTGTGCGTGACTGCACACAGCGGGTATGTGATCATAGTAAATGTGTCAATAATAGTTGTCTATTTGCCTTGAGTCAGATAGCAACTAGGTCAAATACTCTGTCACTATAGAAACATAGTTACTCACTGACTGTTCACATAAACAGACAATCATCAAGCATGTAGCTAATGCTATCTAAATATAGTAAGTTGTCATTGGTGAGATTGAGATATAACTAAATGTGAATAGTATATATATATATATATATATATATATATATATATATATATATATATATATATATATATATATATATATATATATATATATATATATATATATATATATATATATATATATATGTATATATATATATATACTATTCACATTTAGTTATATATTATATATAATATTATATATTACCTCAAATACAAAATACATACATTACGTACATAAATAATACTGCACTGCAGAGATAATGAAATCGCATTATTTACAACTTAACATGCTAAAACTTATCATGCTGTTTGACATAGATAATGTATATTTATATTAGTGAACATCAAACTTTTAAAGCAAAAAGGTGGCTTTTTCAGCACTGCCACAAAACGCAACAGCTCCTATCAATGGTATCTGCAATAATTCTATTCTATTGTAAGTCTTATTCCATTGTAATATAGGTAATTTCTTAAGTGTAAGCATGGTGGTGTTACTGTTTATGTTCTTTTGCCATTGCCCCATTATATGTCCCCTTTCTCATAAACAACTGTAAATACTGCTCATGACAATCAAACAAAACAATCATCAAGCATAATCTGTGGGATATTACCCGGAAACTAAATCCTCCACAATAACGATGAAGAAGAACAACAATGTCCCCATCTCATTTTGCTTACCCTGTAGATTTCTGTGGTGGTGATTTGCGAAGCTCATCTAAGTACTGCGCTATGAGCAGGTCTTCATAGCTGACTGCTTCCTTGCTCGTGGCACGTGTCAGAGATCTGCCCCTTGATCCACTCTGTGGGCGCGAGCGGTAGCCCATTCCTGGCATGGTGACTCTCTATAAACGTGAAATATACACACCTTAAGTAAGGTTATGTTTAAACTCATTTAAATCATGGTGTAAGAAATTGTAGGGTACTGTAGCTTATTGGTTAGAACATCGGATTTTCAGTTGAGAGGATTGGTGTTCAAATCCTATTGCTGCCATTTTAAATCTTAGGGAATTTAGTTCACTTCACATTGCCTCAATTCACTCAACTGTATAAATAACTATGTAGCTATTGCAAGTGGTGACATAATATTCCGTGAATGAATGTAACTGCAGTGTGGCAGAGAATTAGAGTTGGTCTAGGAATGAACATGTATGCCGTGGGGTGAAGTATAGAGTACATGCTTTGAGCAGTCTTAAGGACTGGATATCATGAAACAACATATAACAAGATCACACATTTACCTTTTATAAAAAAAGTATAAATCCTGTGAAAAAAGATATGGTAATAAAATTAAGGTACTAGTATTTATTTAACAACTCAATCATAATACATGTAGCTGTGCAGAATTATGCAGAAACAGCCATTCAAATGTAAAATTGTAGGTTTCTGAGATTCGTTGTGAATATTTGTTGATACTTAAATGACACGTTTTCTGACTTAATATGGGGGGCACACTAAAAGGCGGGTATGCCAGATGGACTGAGAGCCATATTGTTCATATTACAGTTATTTAATAATTGTGCTATCAAACAGTATGTTTCGTTCTGTGAATTATTTACATCTTGTAATGACTGCAGCTACACATTCCTTTAATTTTGTGATTTTGTGGTAAAGGCCACCAGGCATTTAATATGCAGCAGTTGTAGCAACTGGCTGGACTTTGTCAAGTCCGGGTGTGAGAAGTCCTGGGCTGAGGTTCAGACGGATAGTTTTAGTTTTTAGTGTATGGGATGTACGAGGATGAAGGAGCTTGAGGTGGAGTTACAACAGCTGAGGCTGCTCATTGTGGCAGTGGTGGGAAGGGAGCAGGTGGGTTGTGCCAGTGGTACTGGTGGGGGGACAGTAGATGATAAAGTGGGGGAAGACGATGAGAGATTTTTTCATGACTCTAAATGATCTATATATATATATATACATATATATATATATAAATCATATTTAATTCTCGAATATATATACATATATATATATATATGTATATATATTCGAGAATTAAATGACAACAACTGGGCTCTGTGTTATATCATGTATGAACTTGAATCTTCAGACAGTTGAAGTTCCACTTAAATGTCCAATTTCTGATCATTTAAAGCAACGCAAAGCTGTTTTAATGTCACGTACATTTATAGGCCGCAGTTAGCTTACCTTTGTGAATAACTTGTTCTGCACCACAGGTTTCGAATTTGAAATAACGTCCTCGTGCAATTAATATAAACAACAAAACCGACATTCACATATTTAGGAGAGGTGCTATTTGACGGCCATATTGAAACTATTTGGTCTTGTTGCCATGGAGATGACGTCACCCAGACAGCTACGGATAAAATATTTACGAGCACGCGTTCTAAAGAAAGATTGAAATATACAACAATATACAACGATGGTTACCAGTTGTTGGCAAATATGTTTATGTTTTGTTAATTAATGGTGAATTCAGTCAGCCCAGTTCACCACATTTTGATTAGTAACATTTACATTGGGAAATACCTTTATAAAAAAGGCTTACTTTACAAAATATTTGTTGCTGTCAGGTCACTGCATATTTTGTCTGGTCCGCTCTTACGAATGTAGCACCAGTATTTTTTAATTGTGCATATAATATGATTTATTAGTAGCAGAAATGCTGCACTTCATTTAGTGAAAGAAATTTATATATGTTCAAACACTTATTTTAATGTATATATGTGTATCAATTAACATTTTAAACAAGATTGCCACCCACGGCAATAAGCTTTAGATGGCAAGTGGACAAGAAAGCTCGCGGCTTATCGATAGTCCAAAAAGGTGTCATCTATGTATAATCCACCCTTATTAAATAAATGTTATTCATGCAGCTATCAAGATTCAGTAGTAGTGACAGTACGTGTCGATTGTGCAGGAACGGCTAAATTCTTAAATGCTTCAATGTTAATTATTATTGAAAAGTTGAGGTAGTCATTTTGAGTGCACTGTTGTCGAAAAATCGATATGTCGATGGCGCATAAATCGAACATGGAGTTAATTGATCGGTGATACGAAGCCGATACGATGAACTGCAAATGTGCGTCAAAAATAATCGTCAGATAATGACATATCCCTTTGTTTTGTAGCTCTCTCGTGTAGGAGGAAAATGGCCACGTCTGACAACATGGCGCTAAATGAGAGCGAAGAAAAGTTTAACTAATTTATGTGTATTTAACAGTTACACTCTAGGTTGTTGCAATTGAGAGGACGTTGTATTTATTACTCCCATAATTTCACGAAAACCCAGTAAACTAGGCAACATGGCTGGTTGGGGAAACCATCGAAATAATCGTGGTTCGTATTATTTGTTTCTTTCGACTCGAGTCTCGAAAGTCTGGCCGGCTCTGCCTCGACTCGGGGTGGGGGAGTCTTGCACATTGCCATTGCAGGCCTTGAACCTCGGACATGAACTGAGTTCATACGAAGAACTTAGACCACGTTCGCCCAATGCAATCATAGTGATCAATTCACGGAGTAATTAGTATTTGCCTATGCTATGATAAACACAGTCTTGCCGACTCTTGCTGTTTATCTCAGGCCTCAGGGGCCACGTAAAGGAATGGCAAGTAAAGGGTGGGCAACAATTAACAAGGATGCATAATGTATGCATACTCCCTCTTTACATTTCTGTTAATTAATTGACAAACCTCAAGTGGGCATCACACCAATATTCTATAAGCATCAGGCACAACTCAGTAGTTAATTAACCTGGACAAATCACGTCACTGACATAACTTCAAAATCTTCGAAATGTTTAGGCATGATTAAACGAACTCTTGGCCCATGTAAACCCGAAGTTAAGCAAACAGCCTACAACATGCTAATCCGGCCAAAACTTGAGTACTCTTCACCCATATGGAATCCCCACACCTTTTCACAAGTTAAAAGCCTTGAAAGAGTGCAACACTCTGCTGCCAGATTTGTTAAAAATGATTACAGACGGAACACAAATCCAGCAGATCTAATTACTGCCCTTGGATGGCCAACCCTCGAACGAAGGCGCATTATCAAACAAGCCACTACCTTCTACAAAATTCTAAACAACTTTATTGAGATCACCCCCCCTCCAGGCCTACTAACTCGCTCTCGAACCCGTGGACAATACATAGCCCCCAAGTGTCGTATAAATGCAATGGTCTTTGCATTTTATCCCAGAGCCATTCGCATATGGAATATGATTCCATCAAAAATTACCAACATAAAAAACCCAAAATCATTTCAAGAAGCTATTATGGAACTCCCTTTCACCACACCTCCTCACCTAAACTGCCTTTAAAACACAGTGCTCAGCGTAAACTTATCCATGGTGTGGGTATGGAGACTGTCTATGTGTGCATGTGGCAAGGCAGCGACAGTATCCATACACACAACCAACCTATTAAAATTTTTCGTTAAACATCCTATACATAAAATAAATAAAACTATCAGATAAAAACCATTTCAGCAACATTAATGATACTAGTCTTCTAATCGAATGTACCACCCACAGCGCATGTGCACAGTCCACCACAAACTCCTGCGTTAGCCCAAGTTTGGGCGGTTAGGAGTAAACCACTTGAGACTTGAGTTCTGTGAATTTCGAGGCATCCTGAACCTCAACCAACTGCCCCTCCAGTAGGCACTTCAACAAAATGTGCTGCGTCGGTCGTTCCGCGCGCACGAAAATCCGTTCACGATTTAACGCTGTTACGATTACCGAAATCTCGTTAACGTTTTGTTTCGCCGTGTGTTTTATCGGCTGCTTCCGTTCGTTTTCGTCAGCTTTGACGGCACCTTTGAAAGTGGTAAGTTAACTTTCGTGTCGTGTTTTTCTTATCGAAATTGGACCAAGATAAAGCTTACAAAATGTCAGTTAGACTTCATAGGTATATTTCAAATGCAAGTAGCACAACTTCATCGAATTCCTCAGAATATTTCAATGTTGTGGTTGCCTTCTATAGGTCGAAGTTAGTATGTGGAGGAAATATCTTGTTTCCGCGCGCACACGAAATGTGGTTTTAGTCAACCGCAACATTGTGAAGTTTTACGGATCTGTGACAGTGAGAACGAGTCTCCAGAACGGAATTATGGCTTATTTACATTTCTCTGAATTGAATTCGCTACAATTTCAAAGCCAATACAATCTGTTTTACATGATATTATTATTACTGTTTATGTTGTGTGGGCCTTGGATAAAGCCTAGAAAAACAAAAGAATAAAAAATAATACAATTTTTCAATGATTTTAAAATTCGTAAAAAACTTTGTGCAACAGATTTATATTCTCAATTACAAGAACAATTAATTTTATTCATTGAGTGCAAACTGACTGTTATTAATTATTTTATTCATTGAGTACAAACTAATTGTTAAGCCATTTTTTAGTTAAAATACTTGTAAAACAGTTACAATTAATTATTGAATTACAACAAGACGTTTTGTGACAAGCTGCCAGTACCGGTGGACAAAATTGCTGAATATAGATACACCTCTCAAGACCAAATTTCAAGATTTTGTTTTCTGACCTAATATATTAGGTCAGAAAACAAAATCTTGAAATTTGGTCTTGAGAGGTGTATCTATATTCAGCAATTTTGTCCACCGGCACTGGCAGCTTGTCAATTTTCACAATTAACTTAATGGGGGAAGACTGTATAAAAAACAATTTAACAATATTTACACGCAGAATCAAGATAATTAGACCAAATCATAACTGCAGCAAGAAATGTATAAATCATTTAGAACATTTTTATTTCAAGATGTTCTGGCTGAAGTTCTTCCGTTGATTTCGGTTATGCGATCTCAGCCAGTATAGATCTTTGCTGGTTTGGAAGACGCTTGCTGACTTCCAGCAGATCTTTGTCGAGGGCAGTTGGGAGTGTTGTTCATGGTCGCCCTCGCCAGCCAGCAATGTCAGTGGGTTTGAAATATTGGTCTATGGCCAGCTGTGCAGGGGCTTCACGTAGCATGCAAAACACATTGTATATATATATATATATTTATATTAGTAACATTATATTAACATATCATTAAATATATACTTTATTGGTTGATGATGATTGATGATATAGGACTTTTTTATTCCAGGATATATGAGACAGTAAACTGTGAATATTGCTACACTCAGCATACGGTGTACTGTGAACATTGACACGCTTCACCGGCATGGATTTATGAAACAGTGAATATTGCTACACAGCATACAGTGTACTGTGAACAATCATCATGCACTTGGCTCCCAGATGGAATAATGTAGAATCTTGCAGCCGTCGTCCATTCAACACAAGAAATGTCGGATTCAACAGTGAAATACTGTAAAAAAATGTTATAAACATTACATCATGTTGAATTGCACAACGTAAAGTCAACATTATTTTATGAAGCAGTAACTGAAATATAAATATTGCTGTACTGAACCTGCAGTGTACTGTGCAGTCCCAGAATATCTAATAAATTGTGTTATATTTATGCAATGGCATTGTTTTTCTTCACAAAAAAACATTTAGCACTCTATGTGGAACACCAATTAGTAAATGTTTCTCAAATAATTATTTCACCATTGTCACTATGCAAGATTATTTTGGTATTCTTTATGTGTGTGTGCGTGCGTGCATGCGTGCGTGCGTGCGTGCGTGCATGCATATGTATATATATATATATATATATGCAGGGAATGAAAGTCCAGGCTCTGCCAAAAGTTATACAAATATCTTCATAATCATGGAAGTTATGGCTTTTTATTGAAATGTATTGGTCTGACGAAATAGCATGCTAATTAGCCATTGTTGACTTATTAATTGAGTTACTATTAATGATGACTAATGTATATTTATGACCCTACTTAATGTGTTTTGAAATTATACAAATATATTCATAATGATGGAAGTTATGGTCTTTTATAAAAAGGTGTTGACCTGTTGCGTTTGCGCATTAATTAGCCAATATTGATTTATTAATTGCATCAATTGAGTTATGTATATTTTATGACCCTGTTTAATGAGTTTGTAAACTCTGAAAAAATTATGCAAATATCTTCATAATCATGGAAGTTATGGCCTTTTATTAAAAGGTGTTGGCCTATTGAGGTTGCACATTAATTAGCCAATATTGACTTATTAATTGCATCAAATGAGTTACAAGTGTGTGTGATGTATATGTATGACCCTTGTTAATGAGTTTGTAAACCCTGAACAAATTATACAAATATCTTCATAATCATGGAAGATATGGCCTTTTATAAAAATTCATGCACTAATTAGCCAATATTGACTTATTAATTGCATTAACTGAGTTACTATTAATGATACATGACTGGACTATATATATATTTATGACCCTACTTAATGTGCTTGCAACTCCTGAAGAAACTATTAAAATATATATACAAACAAAAAAGTTATGCCATTTTAATCATACATTTATTGAAAAATAACACAAAAATGAGAGACTTGCCTGTATACAAGATACACAAAATCTTTGGACCTAACAAAGATATATTGATAAAATAAACAGTTTTGGGTTCCTTTACATGTCACCTTTCATTTAAATCAATTGCCAATGTCCTACCATGAGATCTCATTTTTGTTTGAAGTGCCTACCTCCAGGATGTTCTAGACAGTTAAGATTTAAGGTGTGGGGGGAATGAGTTTCTGTATTCCTTTGTGTTGGTTCTATATGTGTTTGTACTTGTAAAGTTTGATTTGAGATTGTATGTCTGTCAACAGGTACTAAAACGTTTTTGGCCAGAATAGCAGTTTGTCCATGGAAGACTTTATACGTTTATTAATTGTAAGTTCCTCCCCCTCTCCGCGAGGTCTGACCAGCCCAGTTCTTCAATCATGTGTGGCGCTACTCTGGTAGTCGTAGTTGCCTTTAATGAAACGTGCAGCTCTTCGTTGAATTGTTTTGAGTGCTTTAAAGTCTCTTTTTAAATGTGGGTCCCAAACTGTGCAGCCATATTCTAAAACAGGTCGACCAAGAGTGACATATATGCTCTTTCTTTCAGTATCTGGGGACATGTTTTAAAATTCCTCCTAAAGAATGACAAAGCAGTATTGGCTTTATTGCATATTTGGGAGACATGCTGACCAGGATAGTTTGTCAGTGACCATCCCCCCAAGATACTTCCCTTTATCAACCTATTCTAGTATATGGCCACTAAGTGAATATGATCTAGTTAATGTATTTGAACTCGGAAGTTCTGGCGATTCTCATTATATTGCACTTAGAATCATTAAAGTGCATGCCCCAATCATTGTTAAAAACAGCAAGGGGGCTAGGACAGTACCCTGTGGTATGCCTGACTCTATATGTTGTTATTGTTGTTGTTTCTCATATGTGCGTGTGTACATTGTGATTACTTTTATCAATATTTTAACAACATTTAATATATATTAAAGGCTAAATAACAACGCCTTGTTAAATCCTGTCTACCTTTTAGATGCCCCTTGTCACGGCTGAAATGAAGATGCAGTGCTTGCATTTGATCTTAAATGATCCTGTTGTGTTGCCCGTAGGTGAATCATAGTGCGAAAATATCGGAGGTGGCATCTTGACATTTTTATATAATACAAAAATTCTTTCACGTGTTCAGAGAAATGATGTTCTGTGCTGAACAACACCTCTTTATAACATAGCAGAAGCCACTTAGCTGGTCAGCTAATTGCATGGACTCAACACTGGCTTTGGGATGAGCAGATCATCTCCCATACATCTGACATCTAGTTGATATCTACTATCCTGTAATCATGATACATTGCCTTTGTTTAAAGAATAGTGCAGAGATGAGTGACTTCAATTTGGGCTTCTCTTCAATGAAGCATTAAAATAACAAGATCTAAAAGATTAACATTCTATTTCAATTGCCAATTAGTACAAGCCACTGAGTGACAGGCCTGCTGAGTGGCTTCTAAGTTAAACCTTAATTTCTTATATTGAACTGATTCTCCGGCTAAAACAATTTTTTCAGTATAATCAGTTAACTTTTCAATATATTTGCCAAGATACTATCTTTGAAAACATAATTCGCAATAAACATGATAATACCTCCATATAAACAGGCTTATACATTATGAGAAAATTTGTGAGAAATTATATCAAAGTTATGTTAAGAAATTATGTTTAAACATTATGTTGAGAAATTATTTTGAGAAATTGTGTTATAATTGAAATGTAATTGAATAATAATTGAAAGTTTCAGTTACACAGGTATAAGAAATATCAATTACAATTATGCTGATGTAAGACATTTCAATTACAGTTACACTAATTGAAGTTAATTACATAATTGCGAATAACAATTATAATTGAACCCAACCCTGCCCCTAGTTACTTTGAATTGATTAGCACGGCTCAGACCAACATGCTGTCATATAAAACATTTAATATGTGGAGTACTGGAACATCAACTCTGTCACTTATATAAATATTCTTTCAAGAGGGAACTTTTTTGGTAGTGACTTTGCACATGATATGTTGTAGTGTCATGTCGGGGGAGGGGGGCATCTTGTAATGCCAATGGTTGCAGTTGCATTACTAAGGCTAACTATGTCATGTGACAGTATTAATGGTGACATGTTACGGTGTTAATGATGTTGTGAAATGTTGCAGTTTTAATGATGTCATTGACATGTTGCAGCAACAGCAGAAGACATGTTGGACAGAGAAAACCAAGAACGCACAGACAACCTTGCTGGCAAAGTGTCAAGACTAAAACTGGTCAGTACATGTAGTCATATATTTACTGAATAAAATTATGTTCCACCAGTTATTTTTTTATGTACAGGATGTGATTAATTTTTTTGCATAATTATCTATGCTATATTATTATTTGTAGATTGTTTTAGTTGCTATGTACTTGTAGATGCACATTTTTAAGTATGCATACTAAAATAACTAATCTACAAGGTAAAGGTACTGTTATATAGCACAATGTTAATATGATAGATAAAGTAAAACAAAATGTATGTTACAACAGAGCAAAGTTCTACAGAGCCAAGCAATTCACAGCGTGTTGTGGGTGAACATTATCTGTTAGAATTCATGTCATGTTGATTATAAAGCTCATCTCATTATCTGTCAGAAATCATGTCATGTTGATAATAAAGCTCATCTCATTATCTGTCAGAAATCATGTCATGTTGATTATAAAGCTCATCTCATTATCTGTCAGAAATCATGTCATGTTGATAATAAAGCTCATCTCTTTGTTTGTAGCTTGCACTTGATATGGAACTCGAAACACAAGATCAAAACAGATATATGAATGGAATGGTAAGGACTGACTGCATCTGTACTATGAAGTAGTTTATGACTCTGTCTATCTGTCTGGGCCCTCATATTTCCGTCAGTTTTGCATGTGTGGAGCTGCGATTGTGTAGGTGTGCTTGCCAGTGGGGACAGTTCATCCATAAAAAATTCCTGGGGAGGGTGGGAATATTATGAAGGAACTTATGTGGACACCAGAAATAGATTACGTAACTCGAAACAACAGGAGTTCGTAGTTACATTATAATTGTTAGCAACGATATGCAAGTTTTCTAGGATTGTTATGAGTTCACATACATTTTGGGGCATGAAGTTATATCCATTATTGCCGTTTGTATTGCCCTACCAAAACTTGACTGCATGAATACTGCAAGTAGTCATACGTTCTTGCAGTGGCTGTCTTTATAGCCACTTTTGTCATCTGGGCCTATTAGAAAATAATTTGATAGTTCATTTGTCTAATGATTTCATCAAAGCTAAATAACAAATTTGCTCAAATGAGCTAAAGTGTTGTAGCATGTTTGATTTATTGTGAAAAGTGCCTAAAACGAAATTAGCAAAATTTTAATCTATGCTAACATTTTGACTGTCCAAATGTGTTTTATAATGAACCACAATTTTAAATATAATTTGACCATTATATGTTTACGAATATTGACCCTGCAGTTCAGCATGCAATATAAACATGATATTTTAGCTAAAACATTCAAACTGAACAGATAACAGTAAAATTATATTGGGCAGGTAAGATGTTAGAATATATATTGTTCATACTATGTATAGCATGATTCTGCGATAAACAATCATACTGTGTAACTTTAATGAAAGCCGTACATGTTATATATACTACCAGACCATTCACATTAAACGAGAATGTCTTGTATGACAGGACACAGACTTCGACAGTGCTACGGGGCTTCTCTCTGGCAGCATGAAGCGTGTGACTCACATGGTCGGAGCTGCTGGCAGCAACAGGCGCCTCATGTGTTACCTTATTCTTGGACTTGTTGGCGGATTCGTCTTGATCTACTACATTGTGCTCAGTTTCCACAGATGAGGCATCACGTGTTTTACACCGATGTGCTTGTCTTGTTGTACATATTGTACTGGCGACTGGAACGTTTATGGTTTTTGTGATTGTAATAATTCATATGGGATGTGTAGGATGCGGTGTATTTTAGAGTATTTGGAGAATAATGAGAGATTAATAATGAGTAATTAGTGATGCTGAAATGTCATTCCTCCCCATATAAATTGGTACAGCGTACATTATGGCACTGACACAGGCATGGAAACAAAACAAGTTCACACATTTACTACAGCCAGCTACATGGTTCAGGTGTCGTTCACATTGTATGCTTTTGTTAATAAAATATGTTGTACATATTGTACTGTGAATATTTAATTTCTTTCAAGCTAGATGCGGTATTTACTTGTTATGTCACCAGTGGCACTATGGGAGTAAAAACGTGAATCCCAGTCATAGTTTGGGTAGGATATAATCATAGATAGAAAAAATCGATAAATAAAGTCACTCGTACTTATTCTGTCACTAGGAAAACAATCGTGATGTTACTTTTATTTCTTCTCCTGTACCAAATTTCCCAACCTTAGTAAAAAGCAAGTTTCTCTGTGTAAAATTTAGCAGACCGAGTATTGTTTAATGGCACATTCAAGGCTTTTTAAAAGGAAATAATAATTGGTTTATATTTTTATTGACTGGCGCTTGTGGATTAATCTCTGACAAATAATTTCCAAAATGTGATGTTTTATGATCATGATCATTAGCACAGACAAGAACAACCCTGAGTTTGTATAATCCTTTATTTCCAACAGTTATACTACATCATATACACGGTTCTTGAGACATGATGTCTCTTGCTCTGGTGCAGGAATACCTTAACAAACATTCGTTTATAGATTATTTACAGCAAAATCGCGTATCCACGACAACACGTCCGATCCTAGTCTGAAAATATATAACACAATCTAACGCTTGGGTTATTTCGGACGCGATCGAACAAACGTTTGTTTCATTATTTCTAGTCTTGTGAAATTAATGGACATTGATCGTCACGGTTCATTGCGAAGCTTCATTATAATAATTATGTACAGAAAAAGTCATTACAACTTAATAATTCCAAATGACTGCTTCGTGACGCATACTACCTTTCTAACTTTGGAATCATCATTACCACATGTTATAAGTCCTATGCCTAGGGTTAAGTCATATCAATCCAAAAAATCAATACTGTTTGCATTTTGAACATTTATATTTTTAAGTTGATAATTATTGTCTAAGCAATATTCAGGGGAACTAGTCGTACGTCTTACAGTGAGATCGTATCCAAATTACTCACATATATACATAATATGTTGTAAACTAGACATTGGCTGGAGGTCTGGCGAGACGACCAAGGAACAGGATTGATCCCGTGCGGTTGTCGGAGATGAGGAACAGAAAAGGATGATCGGCGACAAACTCGACGGGATCGAGTGGCATACACGTGAGAGAGATGCCGATGGCGGTGGCTGCGGCGGCCTCGCTGCCCTCCTCTGTCACGTCAATGAACGCTTTATGTACCGCGCTCGACATGTACAACTCTCGGCCGCCGTCCATGCCCGACAGGTCGGCCTTACCCGCCACAAACACGTCACCCATGCCGAGCGCCACCAACACGGCCTTCAGAGGACAGCTCTGCTCGAGACGGAACTTGGGCAAGGAGACGTCGACATCCACCAGACGAGCTGAGGAAGCGCCCCGCAGCGCCTCGTGTAGACGGTCGGCGGTGAGACTCTTCTCGAGCGACTCGAGGCCGTCTAGCTGACGCGGCAGTAGGACGAACATGGCGAGGTGATCACCGACGTATGGCAACCGGAGGACCTGGCAGTCGAGAGTTGAGTCAACAGACAAGCGGTATTTGTCGTGTCGGAACATCATGTTGACTTTGACCGTCTCCTTGGCGTTGGTAATGAACAGCGAGTCGTGAGTACCGCGGGAGTCGAACTTGGTCGCCCAGTCACCCTTGAAGTAGACGGCGTTCACGAGAACCATGGCCGTGAGGCTGTCAATGAAACCGGCCGGCAGAAGATTCTTTATCTTCTCTGCCGTTTGTTCCTCCACCCACTTGTTGATTGCGAGACGTGATCCCTCTGGGTCGCTGACGAAGTCGTACAGCGCTGCCTCAGCCCCGTAGTGTTTCCTGGTGGCGCTGACGAAGTCGTCGAGGAAGTTGTGTTGGCGGCTGACAAACAGACGACTGGCTGTCCGCAGGGTGTACGGCGCATTCGGTTCATTCAACGTCGCCAGAAGCTCACCGAAGGCGGCGTGTACGTCGGTGTCGGATAGAGACTCGAGGCGGAGAACGTTCTTCATCAGCGAGGCCGTGTCTCCCCTGGCCCCGAGATACGTCATAGCGAGCGCGGCCGAGATGGACAGAGGCGACACGAAGATGTTGTCGCCAGGTGTCATCACTGACAACTGTCGGTATACATCCAGGGCGAAGGAGATATTGGCAGATGTGAGATTGATGACGGGCTGCGCTGGTTTCAACGACGCCATGGCATACACGAGAATGGTGTTAGCCTAAAACAGTATTGGTGTTTAGCCTAAAACAATATATACAACAATTCCATGGGTTGTTATTTTCGGTGCATTTTCGACAATTAAGTATGCCGTTTTCAAACGAGATTTTTAAATAATTTTTTTACTGCAATGTAAATGCCCTAATTAATTATTTTACTGTATATTATATAGCATTCATAAATCAACATGTTAGAAAAAGAATTTTTTTTTGAGATTTTATCTGAAGGGGCAGTTGGATCTGGACATGATACAATGTCAGGAAGCCAATACAACACATCACATGACAAGCACTCACGTGGAACCCTCAAGACAAAAGGGAAGGCCAATAATCACCTGACGCAGAAAAGTGGATGGAGATATGGCAAATGCAAGAAGTATATAGAAACAACATGAACGGGAAGCCCAAACCGTCTCCGATGGAAAGGAGATGTCAATAGCATATGCTGCGATACGGAGTGAAAAGGCTTTCAAGGCAGTCAAGTCTCAAGTAACTGCCTTAATCGTCGTGGTAGACCAGGGCTGATACTTTAGTCTTACCCTTGTTGGACACAATCAACTGAACCTTTAACAAGATTGCCATCCAAGGCTAAGGCCCAGGTGACCAGTGGGCAAGGGAGCCATTGGCTTGTCGAGAGTCCAACATTTTAATCTGTGTAATTCGACCTCCTGAGATATGTGTCAACCTTATTTTAAGCATATTCACGCTGCTAACAGTTACGCAATCGTAGATTTGTTCTATTCATTGATTGTCCTACTTCCTGATATCCAATCTTCACCGATCCTTTACTAATCTTACCTTATGTCCTCTAGTTGTGTTATCTTTGTGTGAGAAAAAACTATCTGCCATTTATCAGACCGTTTAGCTAATTTGTCTACATCGTTTTGTAAATGTTGTTTATCAGCATCATTGCTAACCCTTCTAAACACATTTGTGTCATCCGCAAATTTCAGTACGTTACTTGTTATATTATCGTTCAAGTCATTGATATAATATATTAAGAATACTAAAGGTCCTAATACTGATCTTTGTGGTACCCCACTAAAAATAGATTTTCAGTTTGAAACCTCTCCATCTACTACAACACGCTGTCTTCTGTCAGTCAGCTATTTTTCTATCCAGTCGATTATGCTATCTCCGACACAATGGGCTTTTAACTTAAGTACTAATCTTTGATGTGGCACTTTATCAAAAGCTTTCTGAAAATCTAAGTATATAATATTTACGGGTGATATACTGGTCTATACATTTCTTCCAAAAAGCATAATATGTTTATTAAGCAAGACCTCGCTTTTAGGAATCCATGTTGAGATGGATTTAATAGTTTATGCCTAACAAGGAAGTCCACTATATGGTATTTAATATTTAATTTTGCAATAATAACCTGGGATTGAACATTGTGCAACTTCCTGCACCAGGCAACGAAACCACTTTTATTTTATGAATCTCAAATGCACCAAGTTCGTGTCCTTGACTGAAACAATACTTCATATGCATGACGCAGAGGTGCCAAGTTAAACAACATGGCGGAATGAGATTCGCCTGGTATAGATTAAATACAGGAAGGAGATATGTGAAAGGTTATCTCCTCTCCCACAATACGAATTCTTTTGGAAATATAAAATTTTCAGAGGACAATTTTATGCATTATGTAGCCACTTTTTAATAGAAAATATTAATTGTTTAGAAAAGCCTACTTGAAAAGGGAGAAGTAGGACATGTAAAAATGGCAGAAAAGAAGGAGATCTCATTCCCAAAGCAGGAAACTTGGCACCTCTGGTGACACTTTGAAAACATTTTGTGAGATTGCAACTTTAATTGTGTTTAATTTAGCAGCAAATGTTTTTTTTTAAATATACAATACGGCGCTGCAATTGTATCGATAATCGTTGTATCCTATACGTTGCTGCATAGACTTTTTTTAGTAGTCTATACCGGTTAATACGTACGTTTAGCTGATCAGCTAAATGGAGTCAAACATTTGTGCAAACAGATACAGAAACCAAACATAATAACCTTGCCGTCACGAGGACGATGCCACATATGCTGGTTCGTCATCCAGCCAAGACGGGAATGAGGCTCGACCTTTAGTCATGTTTCCAAATAACGGCGCTACTACCACAACGGTCAAACGAGAGAAGACAGGAGTTATCGGCGAAATCTGGGACGCAGCCCATTGCCCACAGTGGAAACTACGGCAGGTCATTGCCCACAGTGGAAACTACGGCAGGTCATTGCCACCAAGACTAAGCGCCCGATCTACCCAACACAACAACATGAGGTAGTAATTAAACCCACCTACCTGAAACAGTGTACTTACTGCAGTCAGTTGAATAACAGAAACGTGCCGAGTTAACATCAACCAGGACACTAATGACAGTTCGACCCCCGCGCCAGGTCACAGAAGATACCACGTGTTTACTCGCGCTATCAGCCAGGCTGTCGTACATATTATTATCGCACGAGGGCGTGATCACAATCACACAGGCGTGATGGTGCAGTGATTGACTGCAGTGGTTATTGTAGCAACATAATACTTGACACATTCCAGCACAGACATGTAAGTGTTCTCATTTTCCCGCAGTAGCCAGTACCGCGGCGAAAACGATTATTATAATGTAAATAAAATATTGATGTATACTATCCGAACAACTATATGGATTGAATGACAGAAGGGGTAGGGTGTCTATACATATCGCCATGTCGTTGCCATTTGTAATTTAACCTCATTGGTCTATGTAGGTCGCCACGCATCGCCGTAAACACTGTGTGTTTGGCTCCGGCAAACAGCGCAAGGAGTCAGACCACAGTTGAGAATTGCATTGGTGGCCATGTTAACGTTTTGTCTGATTATAAGAAAACGTGACCATCAAACATTCTGCTAAATTTTCACAGCAACTGCCATCATCTCGTTGACATACTGACCAAATTTGATCAAAATCACATACCTCCAGCTCTTTTAAAACGCCCCGACGTGCGATGCCCATCAATTTTGACAAAAATAGCCATGTATGCATGCGCCCACGTAGCCCATAGCAAAAAAATTCCCATAAATCCCCCCGCCTGTTAAACTCTAAAAAATGCACCATTACACAGCGAATAGCTTATACAAACAAACCTGTGAATATGCCTGCTCAATTGCACTTATGTCACAAGATATGAATTGTTTAAATTCACATATCGCAATTTAATACGCCCTACATTCGTGTGGGTTATTCACGAAACATTTATATTATCCCGTAGCCAAAGAGAACACGGCCCAATGCCCTCCCCCACGCCAGTAGGGAACAGCAGGGCGGGTGTTAAAATATACATTGATGAGGACACATATTGTCCATCGTTTTGTTTCGCAATCAAACGTTTCACACATCCGCCATTGTTTTCGCTCCCTGGCAATGTCGCAACATTCAACTTTAATGTCCGGCTTTCGTCCCTACATCCACGAAGTTGTAACGCCAGGTAACATGCACTTTCACCCATAGCTTTGACGTAAATATCGCGTGTCCGAACTTCTCGTCCAGGCGCATTAGGTCACAACTGGACCCAAGATGGAAATAAATAGTAGAAAGCCAATTTTTTTCAGGATAGTTGCAAAATACCACATGGAACAACATATCAAAATACCACATGGAACAACATATCAAAATACCACATTGAACAACATATCAAAATACCACATTGAACAACATATCAAAATACCACATTGAACAACATATCAAAATACCACATTGAACAACATATCAAAATACCACATTGAACAACATATCAAAATACCACATTGAACAACATATCAAAATACCACATTGAACAACATATCAAAATACCACATTGAACAACATATCTAAATACCACATTGAACAACATCAAAATACCACATTGAACAACATATCAAAATACCACATTGAACAACATATCAAAATACCACATTGAACAACATATCAAAATACCACATGGAACAACATATCAAAATACCACATTGAACAACATATCAAAATACCACATCGAACAACATATCAAAATACCACATTGAACAACATATCAAAATACCACATTGAACAACATATCAAAATACCACATTGAACAACATTTCAAAATACCACATTGAACAACATATCAAAATACCACATGGAACAACATATCAAAATACCACATTGAACAACATATCAAAATACCACATCGAACAACATATCAAAATACCACATTGAACAACATATCAAAATACCACATTGAACAACATATCAAAATACCACATTGAACAACATATCAAAATACCACATTGAACAACATATCAAAATACCACATTGAACAACATATCAAAATACCACATTGAACAACATATCAAAATACCACATTGAACAACATATCAAAATACCACATTGAACAACATATCAAAATACCACATTGAACAACATATCAAAATACCACATTGAACAACATATCAAAATACCACATTGAACAACATATCAAAATACCACATTGAACAACATATCAAAATACCACATTGAACAACATATCAAAATACCACATTGAACAACATGTCAAAATACCACATTGAACAACATATCAAAATACCACATTGAACAACATATCAAAAATCCCTTAGTTTCCCTTGTGTGCGTTTGTCACAACGAGGCTAAATGCATGAGAACTATCATAGACTTATTAGCCATAACATCACAAATCATAAACATAATTTCCCACTGAAACATATCGCTCGTTAAAGAGAAAAGTGTAATTTTGGTCAAAGGTCAAATTTATATTGTTGAAACTGTGACGTTGTGGTTGGTATCAGCTTAAAGCTTGTGATCTACTGAACAGAGCTGGCTATAAAATATCCAGTATGTGACATATATGTACCCCAGTAAGACATATGTAAGGTAAAAATCCTATCTTATATGAACAGCCTACACCTGCCTCACATTAATTGTATCCGTTTAGCCATATTTTATTGTTTTGTTTTGCTATTGTGACACTCACTGGCATTACGCTTCATCATATTGACTCATTTGGTATCTCCCCGTGGTGCAGGTTTTCATTTCCTGGCCAAAACAATCTCCATCCTGTAAAATCGCGAGTCCATTTTTTTCTCAAAAAATAAACATTAAGACACAATTGTAACAATTTATCCAAATTAAATTGGTATTTTGCCACACGTGACCCCCAGTCATACTGAGCCATTTTGGACCTGTCTGTAGGTATAAGCATTAATTTCCTGGCCAAAACCTTCCTCCACACTGCAAGAACACCAGTGCCTATTTTGTCAAACAAATACACAGTAGGAACAAAAGTGTAACCCTTTATGTAAGTTAAATTTGTATTACAATTTTTTGGACATCCACTGACATTATACTCTTGGTCATTTTGATCTAATTTCCATATCTCTATCTGTGTTGATTTCCTGGCCAAAAACTTTCCAATATTAGATTTGAAAAGGGCACAGGGTGTATTTGTTTGACAAAATAGGCACTCCCGACCTTACGGGGTGGGATAGTGTTTTGGTGAGGAAACCAATGCTTGCCCCCACATAGAGATGCCAAGTTGCTCCAAATACCCAGGATTAATGTCGTAATGTCAGTGGGTGTCGCAGTAACACCAACTATGGTTAAAGGGTTGCAATGTTATCTTAATATATATTTGCTTGACAAAATACGGACTCTCGACCTAATATGGTGGGGTAGTGTTTTGGCTAGAAAATCAATACCTTCACCCGCAGAGAGACCTCAAATGAGTCAACACGACTCTAATAGTAACGCAACTGGATGTCGCAATAACAAAACAGTGCAATATGTTAAAAGGGTACTGTTAATGTGAGGCAGATGAAGGGTGTTTATACTTATATAGGCCAAATCGTTGTGCTGAATGGGGTAACACAAAAAATAAGAGCAACAGCAATATTTTGTAAGTTAATTACATCCGAAAAAAATAACCCGACCAGTTGTCACAAATTAATATTTCGTGTTTACGGGAATACATAGGCCCCATAATTATTTCTTTAAGGTAGCATTTTTACCTTTTGACCTTAAGTCTGACCTACATTCATACTGGATATTGTATATGTAGCTTTATTCAGTAGACCATCAACTTTAAATCGATGCCATAGTGTTAAAACTAAAACGTTGTCCTTTTGACCCCAAAATTACACCTTTTTTTTTTTTAAATTGTGTTTGTCATTTGCGGTGGTATGGCTAATAGTTTTTATAAAGATTTCATTGTGTTGCAATAACTGAACGGCAAAACTCATGAACGGGAATTTTTTATATGTTGTTCAATGTGGTATTTTGTAAGTATTTTTGAATTTTTTTATATAATATTATACATAAATATATAGACGAAAGTCGCAATTTAATTACGTAATTCTATCGAGGGTTTGTCCGGGGTGGAACGGCTACAATCAATGATATTTCAGATCATGTAATGTTTTACATCTACATTATATCGTTTTTCGCATCAAAACCATTGATCTGTAGTACAAAAGTGTTGGGGTTTTCCAGGAAAATATGTTATTTCGCGCTATAATGCATCGTTTTTTGTGTGTCTGATTCTACTAACCGGCTGAGGTGTTCTGTTAAGCGGCGCATTTTAACACATCGGGAATAGGGAATGGCTCCGTCCCAGTCATCGTGATCCTAGTAAACGGCTGATGCTGTCATCCGTGATTCTGTTAAGCGGAATCCAATGTACCATTCGATCTTCCAAAAAATAACAATGGAATTGTTTATTTGTGAAAATATATGTGTTAGCTAAGTGTATAAAATATTATTAACATGAAAAACAATAAGCTTTAATTTTCAACAGACTTTTCGTTTTTGTTTGTCATCGGGTCGTTATTTCAACTTCCATGTGAAACTATGCTATCATTGATGCATTTTAGACATCGGATTGGTGCCGCCGTCGCACGAACGTGGCAATGGCGTCGTTGAAACCAGCGCAGCCCGCCATCGATCTCGCCTCGGCCAATGTCTCCTTCGCTCTGGATGTGTACCGACAGTTGTCGGCGATAACACCTGAAGACAACATCTTCATATCGCCTCTGTCCATCTCGGCCGCGCTCGCTATGACGTATCTCGGGGCCAGGGGAGACACGGCCTCGCTGATGAAGAACGTTCTCCGCCTCGAGTCTCTATCCGACACCGACGTACACGCCGCCTTCGGTGAGCTTCTGGCGGCGCTGAATGAGCCGAACGCGCCGTACACTCTGCGGACAGCCAGCCGTCTGTTCGCCAGCCGCCAGCACAAGTTCCTCGACGACTTCGTCAGCGCCACCAGGAGACACTATGGGGCTGAGGCAGCACTGTCCGATTTCGTCAGCGATCCCGAGGGTTCTCGTCTTGCCATCAACAAATGGGTGGAGGGACAAACTGCGCAGAAGATCAAAGACCTTCTACCGTCAGGTTCCATCGACAGCCTCACGGCCATGGTTCTCGTGAACGCGGTTTACTTCAAGGGTGACTGGGCGACCAAGTTCGACTCCCGCGGTACTCGCGACTCGCAGTTCATTATCAACGCCAAGGAGACGGTCAACGTCAACATGATGTTCCGACACGACAAGTACCGTTTATCTGTTGACTCCACTCTCGATTGCCAGGTCCTCCGGTTGCCATACGTCGGTGATCACCTCGCCATGTTCGTCCTACTGCCGGGTCAGCTAGACGGCCTCGAGTCGCTCGAGAAGAGTCTCACCGCCGACCGTCTACACGAGGCGCTGCGGGGCGCTTCTTCAGCTCGTCTGGTGGATGTCGACGTCTCCTTGCCCAAGTTCCGTCTAGAGCAGAGCTGTCCTCTGAAGGCCGTGTTGGTGGCGCTCGGTATGGGTGACGTGTTCACAGCGGGTAAGGCCGACCTGTCGGGCATGGACGGCGGGCGAGAGCTATACTTGTCGAGCGCGGAGCACAAGGCGTTCATTGACGTGACGGAGGAGGGCAGTGAGGCCGCCGCAGCCACCGCTGTCTGCGTTAGTAACAGATGCATGCCGCGTAAGCCTGTCCAGTTTGTCGCTAATCACCCATTTCTGTTCCTCATCGCCGACAACCGTTCCGAGTCAACGCTGTTCCTTGGTCGTCTCGCCAGACCTCCAGCCAGTGTCTAGTTGGCAGCAAACGTGACGGCATTCCACTAACCAGTGATTAAAATATTACGAACATTCCGGCAAGCCACAGCCAATATAGTGTTAGCATGGGATCGATCTTAACCAGGCTTAACAAGATTGCCATCCAAAGCAGAAGAACAGGTGGTAAATGGGCAACGATGCCATTGGCTTATAGATCGAGAGTCCAACGATTTTTCATTTATATATGTAACCCGTCCTTCTGAGATACTTATCAATTTAGCTTTTTTAACATATTCAAGCTACTAACATTTACACAATAACTGGATAATTTTATCCATTCATTTGTCGTCCTCTGTGAAAATAAATACTGTCTGATATCTACACTACACTCAGTGTTCCTTCACTAAGGCTATTTTGTGTCCTCTATTCCTTCTATCTTCCTTACGTGAGAACAACATACTTCTGTCAATATTTTATAACTATTCAATATGTTATAAACTTTAATTTGAAACCCTCTTAATCTCCTGATCTGTAGTGTTGATAAATCACATTATTTTAGACGTCTTTCGTTACTAAGGTAAACTAAGCAGTCTGTGTGATATCTGTAGCATCCACTCCTGATCCTTATGCCGCTGTAGCTGGGGCAAATTGATCTTCACGACCAGGTTTTCATTGGAAGAAATAAGCAGGGACAGCCTTGTAAGAACACCATGAATTCAAAATATAAGTACTTATAACATAACAGATGAATTGTAAAGTTATGTAAATGATATTGTTCTTGAAACGACGGTCTACAAATATGTGTTCGTCTTGTCATGTAAACGCATTATCCTGTAGCTGCATGTTCCGCGGCGTCACCACAGAGTTTGGTGGCCACATTTCTCCAAGTATATCTTTCAATTAACCCAAATTACATTCGAATGTTTTGCTGACATTCTCGTCTTGTTTTCCCAATGTAAACTGTTACTAAAGGAAAGTGGGCATATAGAAATGTACGTTTCTACCAGTAACCAGTGTCCAGCGTCGCCACATTTTGTTTGGAAACATTATGTTCTTATTAAGTTTCGAGTGAATATCTTTCATTTATAGGACGAACAAACTGCACCTGACACATAAAGGCCCTAAATGATAATTCCAGTGCTAGTTACTGCCCGCACATGTACTTGTAATATTTTGGTAAGTTTAGCATGTCCAGCGTCAGATCAACTGATCATTATTATAATTAATTAATGCGTCCACACGTCACGTGACTTCTAAGAATAGGCACAATGATGTTAGAAATACTATTATATTTATTAGTTTACCATATTAACCTTCTTTTCTTTAATTTTAACTAGGCAAACATTGCACCATAGAACTTGCCAAGTGTGTCATGTATACGTGAAAAATGTACAACCAGCTTGGAGACGACCGCCATTGGTGCACTGACCACTCTATTTCAACAAGTCTTCTAATCATGTTAATGTGTAATTTATGGGGTCCCAAAAGACTAATGCGTATTACACATTGGGTCTAACGAGATATCAATAAGTTGTTGGCATAACTGTTTCACAAAATTGTTCGTCTCGTTTTAAAATATGCCGCTACAGCATACATATTCAGAGTTACCAAGTCTCATGCATTTGGCGCGAGACTCACGCATTTGGCCCACCCTCTCACGCAGCTATCTACAAATCTCACGCATATTGCATGTTTCAGTGAATAATTAATACAAACATGCATATTTTCATGCACGTGTTGATAGATATTTTTTCCGTGCACGCAGTGGTGCTTAGTGGTGTCAGCCATGCCAAAGAGAGATCATGGTATGGCTATTGTTGGCGCGTGTAACGGGCGCTGGTCCGCGCCACGTTGCCATACTGACTGTCAAACTGTTAATAGATCAACCATTGACATTCGAGCCAATAAAATACTTACCTAAGAAAGCCCAACAAAGTTACATGGGCAAATAACCACGCGCATACTTATGCAGTACGTATAGGCTCAAATTAGTTAATCTCTTTAATTAATACAACAGGAATAGGGAATACTTTTGTCCCAGCCAAAACATTTGATTCTACAAAGAAGCTGATTCTGGTAATCGAGATTCTGTTAAGCGGAGTCCGCTGTAGTAGCAAACATTGAGTGTGCTGAACGTCTACTTCTGTTGAACATTTAAGTCAGACGTGTGCGGTTTGGGTTAAAATGGCACATGTCTACTACGTAATTTTTTATTTCAGCGTTCATTCAAAGTGATGACCAGTTGATGTATGATGTAAGATTTATTACGGTTCAGAGTGTGCGTTCATAGTTACTTTCAATCAATGTCGTTGCGTGCTTTTGAATTCTTCTAACCATGTTTTAATGCGTAATTTTGTCTTACGAGACGTCAACATGCCTTTACCTTAACTGTTTCAGAACAATTGGAAATATTTCGTCCCGTATTAACAAAAACGCAACAGCATACACAATAAAATATTTGTCAATGTATGAATGCTTTCTAGTGTGTAAAGTGCTGTCCCGGTGGAATATATTGAATGACAAGTGCTGCCACCAGGCGTCATGTTGAGAAACTAGACAAACCTTTTTGGACCCGCCCATAATCTCACGCATGTTTCACGGCACAACTTGGCAGCTCTGCATATTGATATATTTGCCAATTTATAAATTTGCTTTCCAGTATTTGTTGTATAAAACGCTGTCCCCGGTAGACGTTTGAATGAATAGAAGTGCTGCCACCTGGTGTCCAGTTGGAAATGTTTCTCGACACAACTTGACAGTTCTGAAGAAAGAGGAGGAAGAAGAAGAATAAGAAAACGAAAGGCAAAACAATCGCAGGAATATTGTAGCCCCTACGTCACGATCAATGTAGACAACAACAGGAAGTACGTTCGAGGGACCCTATTGTTGGGTGGCGCCATCTGGGTATTGCAAAAGCGCCCATTCTTCATCACGTGATACTGCCGCCATTTGTATGGACAATCAACATCGGTAAACAAAGCTAAGCTATTCCCATTTTCTGTTCCCGTCAGCTGTTGATATGTATTGTCATGGTTAATTTTTGTTCAGTCTTTAACTGTACCAATAGATCTAACCGTGATAAGGTTTCGTTTTATTCAATTCCCAAAATAATCACGTGTCAAGGCGAAAGGACGAACGAGTTGACGACAGCTAGGCGAACCGCCTGGCTTGCACAGATAAAACGAGAAGACTTCATGCCATCCAAATACACAAGGATATGTTCGGAACACTTTATCACAGGTGAGATTTTTTAATATTGTCGGTCCAGTATCCAGACAATACAATTGTAGCCTAGTTATTTCTAGAATTTGCACGTGTATGAACGGGTCACGGATGGTTCGGCGCATAGCCATAGGCTAGTTCGGCCCACGCCGACGGTTGGTCGATTCGGCCCATGCTAGTAGCGGAATTGTAAGAATAGTAATTTCGGCCCACAGCTGTTTCGATAAAAAAAATTTTGATTGCGCACAAATGCATGCGCTAATATAATAATATATAATTATAGAGCAATATCCATAAGATAACGGATATGGCATAATAAATTTAAAGTTATCATCTGACCGGCTACTATCGTCAAAGTTGGGAAATTATTAAATTTGATGATTAAACCAACTTACTGCCTTATGTTAAGTTTTAAACTTGTTTTTGCATCGTCATCTGCATTTATGTTTAATAAAAAACAATTTAATTATTAACGCATCTGTACGTTTTTTCAAGATTCGAAAACGCTAATAATTTAGCATATCACATTTCCCAGTTACAACACATAAGTTGCAAAAAGTCGAAAATAACGAATGTAATAAGGTCCACAGACTACACTTTCCAGTTAGAATACAATAGTCATTTCGGCCCATGCAAGCGAAACCTTTTCACGGTTCACCGGTTGCGAAAACAGTTGGTTCGGCCCATGGACTGAACCCATCATGGGCCGAAACATCCAACACCCGTATGAACCTCCCATAGGCACCTGTTTTGCCTTGGGAACCAACCTCCCACTAATTTTTAGGACCCCACCTCTCACTTCCTGTCGCACCCCCTCATTCAAAATGAGAGCTAAATCCAAAGGCAAGCTATAGGGCGCAAGAAAGTAATTTTCTCTAAACTGAATAGTATTATCTTTAAAATTACATCTTTCAGGGTTTTTAATGCAGGTTTTATAAATAAATCTACATGTCATAATTTGCATCTTGAACCCAAAATGTGTAGGAAATTATATACTGTGTTAAAATACTTCTCGTTTTCACAAAAAGTCCCGACTTGTAAAGATGGCATTGCTGTGGCAGGTGGGTCAATCCTACAGTAGTTGTGGGATGCCATTTGTGCGCTTAAGGTTACACTTTTTAGAAAGTTCAAGACTGGCAAAAATGTATTTCTGCCTGCTGTGCCTAGGTATGTATGCCAGGGGAAATAAAAGATCCCACACATAGGGTAAATGAGTAACCAGCCGTGGACTCACTATCTCTTGCACAGAATGACAATGCCTAAGAGTGGGATATGGCACACGAAGAAAAAATGTACTGGAAAATCATTGAATGGTGACTAGTGCCATATGAAACAAATAATAATTAACAATATTTATATGGCACCATAATCACATAGTGCTCCATAAAATGAATATATATATATAATATATATATAATATATATATATATATATATATATATATATATATATATATATATATATATATATATATATATATATAATTATATATATTCATTTTGAGACTATGGGGCACTATGTATTATTTTAGTTATTAAATTCCATGTATACTTTTAGTTGTATTATTTATATATATATATATATATATATATATATATATATATATATATATATATATATATATAATACAACTAAAAGTATACATGGAATTTAATAACTAAAATAATAAATAAAATCAAGGTCAATAAAACTAAAAGTAGACATAGAATTAAATAATAAATTAAAGCATACACTGATTTAAATAAATAAAATCAAGGCCGGTAAATGTAATGTTCTATCACGTGTACTCCTGATGGAGAAGAGAACCATGTATTACTGTACATATTTACTTTCTCGTAGGGAAACCAGCTGCATTGTATGATACCTCCAGCCCAGACTGGACCCCGTCTCTCCGGCTCGGATATCCAACGTCTACAACTACTGGTACACTGCCAACCCTGAGGTATGCCAGGAAGAAGCACAGGCATGAGCGGAAACGGGCGTATGCAGCAGCCGAGGCCCTTCTTGACCTGAACGACAGTGCTCGTATTCAGGAATCAGCACCAAATTCAGAAATCACTATAGTTACGGCAGCAACATCACCTGTGTCTGACCACCAGGGTGGTGGCATGACATGTACTACTGACAATACATCCATTACTCGCCAACCATGTGTAGAGGTGCAGAGACTGCTGACAGAAAACACAAGACTTTATGATGAAAATCAAGCATGTCACTTAACTGAATAATAATTTTTTATAAGACTATTGTTTTGATAGTGTCTGCATGCATTCATTATCTGTGCTGCATGCTGTTTTTAATTAAATTTCACCACATATTGCCAGTCTTCCAACATGTTCCCTCAGTCAGTTTCAAAAACATATACCAGTGTTGATGGGCTTAAAACAATGGTTTCCCTTAGTTAAATTTTCCGCTTGTCTTGTTTTAGAATTATTTAGTGAACAATGAAACCACTAAATTCCAATACACAGTGTAGATATGATACAAGGAACATTTGTTGTCACAGAGCAAATTATGGAACAAATTATTTACAATTATTGTGCTAGCCATGTAAATATTAAAAAATATAATTGACAAATACCGGTACCTCAGGGTGGGATAAACAGATAAATACTGTTGGATCATTGAAACCCCTCGATAAGTCAATTGCTTCCTTGTGCACTTGTCATTTGGAGTTTGTTTCTTTGGATGACATTTTTTACAGCAGTCACCGGTAATTTGTAGTGTAAGCAGCTAAATTGTGAGATTTTAAAGTGAAAATGCTAGGTTTAGTTTGTCACAAAATCTTTTCTGTAATGTAATGTCCACTTCTCTTGAAAGGCATGATGCCCAAATACGTTTTAATTTGTGTCATCGGTGATATGAAAATAATTTGATAATACCAAAGTTAAATGCAACACCTGAATTAGATAAAAAAATTCAAGTAATTTTAGACAGATATTTAAATTGCTTTTTCACATTCAATGACATTTTACAGACATGTTTTGTTTACATTATAGCTGGCTGTGTATAACAAAACAAGTGCAGTGTCGTTGCAAGTGTCAGTACCTCGGTATGTCAAACATGCATATTTGCTCCTGTTATTGTTTTGTTCTGGAAAATCTCTCGTTTCTGGCGGGAGGCTCCCACTTTTGGGACCCTTCTCCTGTCCGGTAAGTAAAATCTCCCATTTTCATGATTCCTCCCATTTTTTATGCTTTGTACCGTTTTCCCCCAAATTTTCTGACCACGCTCCATTTTTTTATTTCCCATTTCCATTGTGGCAGAAACTTTCCGAATAGCAACACTGTTAATATTTGTGTCATTGCATATTTCTGAATACTCTCGCCACAGGAATCATGATTCTGCATCATGCACAAATCTCCAGTTTTGTAATTTCAGAAACTTAACATGTCTGTCTGGAACCACAAGTGTCACCATTAAAGTGCAGCCCAAACTGGTCCCACGTCTGGTGGTGAAACACACAATGGAAGTGTCTGTTACAATATAGGACAGAGGCCTTACTTGAAAAACAAATATATTTTATTAATGTATGCAATGCACGCACAACCTCTTGTGGTAGTTGTCACTCTAACTAGAGCAGTAACATTAATGTGTGGCCACTGTACCATTCAGTCATTTCCCTGTGACAAATGGTGACTACAGTCATATTTAATAATGCTTGAATTTCCAATGCACCTGGACACAAAACAGATTAGTTTGACAGTGATGTTTATTTATGTCAACTCAGCTTTTCAGATGCGTATGCTGCATGATGAAACATACATTGTCAATGATGAACATTCCGTTGTGTTGATATTTACTAAATACAATAAATTGTACTGCACGGTGAGGGGCTTTCTACATATAACAAACATTCCAATAAACAAACAAAAGGTCAAGGGCCCACTTTGATTATAAAAAAAGTAATTTTTTTTCTTTCTCCAGTTGACATATAATAATCAGTTCAATAATTAATGCATATACAGATAAGTGTGTGGGTGGACAGGGGCAACCTTTCCAAACTTGTGTTGTGTTATTGGATTTGTTTTATTTGCAAAGCCCCTTAGCAGCATTCCTACTGAATTAATTTTACATTCAGAGTGCGTTACATGAGTTATTTAACTTGCTGTCGAATGACGGGCACTAGGCGAGTTATGTGACTGGCTGCACCAAAACTGTTTGCCATCTCAAGAGCACAGGCTGAGCACACCCAACTACCTTCTTTAGCAAGATATAACCTTAATAGAAGCTAATGCACTTACAGTCATGTATGCAAGTTCAACCATAAAGCGTGCTTTATAAGCATTACTTGATTCTTACTCCAAACATGAAACATACAATGTCTTTTTTAAACTCAAACCACCATTGCACAACTAAAGTAGATTACAAATTTAACGGGTAAATACCACATTTTCTATAATATTATTATGAATTCTTAGCATTTGACCCTATGGATCAACATACAAAATATAAATGACTCGAGTTATTGAAATATAGAACCACTAAATTGCTGTATATTACTTCGGTGTGTGCATAAATAGTTACTAAGCGGACAATGCAACTTGAACGATCTCTTTTACATGCACATAATTATACAGGTACATCCCTTCTTCACTGGCAACGAAATCCAGACTTGGCAATAACAGCCAATCAGCATGCAGAGGCTACACGTGACATCATTACAGCAAACTGAACAGACAGTGAACCTCCGATATACATCATATAACAACTAATTATAACATAGTAATACAAATTATACTGGCACTACCCTTACAAAAGAAACTTTCAACTTTTTGTAGTTAGTGTATTTGCGTAGTCCCACTGTGTCATAATAGAGTGGGTATCAAGTATTTCAACTTAAGTACCACCGTACATGTACTTTGACCACCATTGCTGACAACAGCACACACTGTACAAATATTACTTACTTATCCTCTTTGCACCTTAATTGGTGCATCAGGCCTAATTGTTGCATCAGGCCACAATGGAGAAACATTACTTAAAATGAAGTGGTTTAAAAAACCCGGGAAACATGCCTTTCAGAAATCACACTACAAGACACATTTCTGACATGTCTGCTGATGTTTACTGTTCAATTTACTACATGTAAACTAAACTGCTTAAAGCTAGACTATTAGTTCAGTGCAAATCATAATCGCCATCAAAATACTGAAATCAGTTAACACTATAAAGCAAGTATGTGTTGCACCAATTTTTATCTTAATTAATGGCAGCAACTTAAATATAAAACAGCAGAAGCACACATCCATTTATGCTTTGTGCACCACATAAAACATCACATATGTATGACCAATAATGCAACTGTTAACAGCCAACTGAGAGATGTTACGTCAACAACCACCAAATTGACATATGCTGCAAAAGTAACTACTTAAATAAAGGTTCCTCCTCAATTAGATTTTTTGCTTGTCTTCTTTCACACATTTCACAAAAAATCAAACCCACCTATTATTAATTATGACATGCTAGCTAATTTGTACATATTTTTACTTAGTTTTGATGAAATCATCGGACAAACCATTACATAACTTTTTACTGGTTCCGGTGAAAACCCGGCAAAAAACTGCAAAGTGGCTTTATATACTACAGCACACTGCTACGAACACTATCGCAAGTTACCAAATTTAATGATCAAAGGGAGTTTTGAACGCCGCATTTTTCTCAGCGGCTCAAAACAATTTTAAGTTTAACAATTACAGCGTAACTGTATTCAGTGTTTCTCATCTATGGCACCCCAAGCCATAATATTTTATATACTGTGTGGCATTAAGTTTCTGACGTGCGTGCCGTAAAATTACGCCAAGCTCTCATTCGGTCCAATCTGGCTGAGGGCCAACAGTAAGATGTCACGCTTCTCCTTGGGGAATCTCAGCTCCCGTCCGGCGAGCCTTGCTGTCGACAACTCATCCTCTGCCTTTGTGAGCTCGGCCTGTATGACGCCAAGTATTTCCTGCTCGCGCGAGATCCAATCAAGCGCCATCTGGGAGCGCATGTCGTCATCAAGAGTGCGATGTGAGTAGTGTGCCAAGACCTCCTGGCGGGAACAGTTGCGTTCCCTCATCGCCTTCAGACTGCCATTCCAGTGAAGCAGCTGGAAGACCGTCATCAGCTCCTGGAACTCCAGCATCGTGTGGCCCTTGTTTGACTCCAGCATGAAACGAAACGCCCCAATCCCTGTGCTCGGGTTGTCTGACTCCTCAGCACTGCCCTGAAATGAATTTGCAGTATAGGTAAGCTCTTACATGGCGCTGTATCATCCTTAGAACGACCCAAGACACTTCACACTTAACCGCTGGCTGACACGTTCATTCAAACAACAATTCGACTTCTCTGGGAAGCATTCAGCCACAGCCATTCAATTACTGGGCAAAGAATACTCATTCATTTACATCCACCATCTATAGGCTGGTACTCATTTGTACAACTAAACTAAAGCAACGTGGAGAGAATAAATTTGCTCAAGCTTCGAAACAGCAGCAAGAGGATTCAAACCACGGTCTTCTCGAATAACATTCCAACATTCTAACCTTAGAAGTGCTGTCATAAATTCAATGTTCCTTGGTTACCTTAAATTTACCATAACTGTCTGTCATAACACATTGCATGCGTGAGAGAGTTTCATAATTTCAGACATTTACTTACTGTACACACCAATATATTATTTAAATGTTTTGAACTGGTTGGAATTCATGTTTTTTATCACGGATAACAAATTATGTCACTTTTGTAAGATAACCAGACATCTACCATTAGCCATCGAAACTGGAACTCTTCGAGTTTCGACTGTATTCCTTGTGCAGTGAATTGGGGACAATTGAATAACGCACAATACAATAAACGATGTCACTATCGGGTTCATAGTTCATTAATTAACAACTCAGTAACATGAACTGTGTAATGTGCCAATTTAAAACAGCATGCATTCTTAACCCACTCAGAAAAAGAAATGCTTTCCATTAAAACTAGAAAAACAGGTGATATTGTGCTGCACAACCTACGGAGCACAATGCAGACTTCAGGGTAAGTTAAAATGGCTGGTTGCCAACCACGAATCCCATCACCCATGGACATTCATTACATTACACTGAAATAACAAGATTCGGTTCAAATCCAGGGTAGTTTGAGGCCTTAGGCAAGATCCATTATTCACAAGTTGCCTCTTTTCTTCACTCAGCAATACAAACAGGCATCCGGCTGTGAGTGTAAGTTGATTTTGTGGATTGCTTTTGGTAGTGCTGAGTTGCTGACTCAGCCTACATTAGCCAGAAATATTCCTGACCTTCTCACTATGCAGTTAAAATCACAGCCTTTCCAAAGGTCATCCATTAAAGGTATCATCGTTTTTATAGTAAAATCATGTTATATAGAATAAGTTACAACTAACATATTAGAACAGATATACTTTTCATATTGTTTTTAACATGATTTTCAATAAAAACTTTTACCCAGGGGTATACTGTGTACCTTTAAACATCTTAGGTTTGTGTGTACTAAATCACAGTACGAGATAAAAAATCCTTTCGCACTGTGATATATGATGACAAGTACAAAAATGGCCTCAAAGGTTGGGTTATATTCAGCCCGGACTTTTTTAGCCAGGTCTATTCACTCGATGTGAGACAGACTCATTCACGGTAATGAATGTTTCCTACTGCTAAGTGCTTTTTAGACAAAAGCAGTGCTGCAGTCGCCAATGTGGCCAAACAACCCAGCACCTCACCTGATGAACAACCACACAGTCTGGTGGCAACACCTGCCAGACGTGTCAGCTTATATCGCATGCACAACGAGCCACACACACTCACCACCATGTTGGGATTGAAATGTCTATAGTGTTAAATAGTACCACAGTTCTATGCTCAATTCAGTCTACCCATAATAACTAGTATTAACTACCTTAAAACAGACATGCCACTGCTATTGGCTGAAATCCAAATTTTTTTTTACTTCAAATTCTGTATAAATCCGTATAATCTTTATCACTGATTATTTGACCTATAGCATTCCAATTCATAAACCTTCATACATATATGTATACCTACATAAAACAAAGTCTGCCTAGCTATCTGCCTACTTTCGAGCAGGTCAAGCATTGACATCAATCGGGCTACAAAATACACGTACATTACATGCTTCTACCTACATATGATTGTCATTCGATTTTGAATACTTCTGTATAAAAGATGTACTTTTCTGTAAATTTGAAACAAATCTCTACACGACAAATATGGCATAAAGATGTATTTCTAAAAAATCTATATTGATTGTATGGGTAGTCCACATGAAACAGCATGTCTGTAGAAATAATCAGATAACACTGACAACTGTCACTGATACCAACCTGGAATGATTGAAGGGCATCTGCGACTGCCTTCTCAATAAATTCATCTGTAATTTTTCTTGACGGATGTTCATTGAAGACGGAATTCATGAGCGCAATCTTTGCTGCACTTCTTCGTGCCTCGGCCTTTGTGGGACAGTTCTGTGGGGGAGAAACCAAAGCGTGTAAAACTGAACACATCACTTGAAAGTAGGTTTGTTATTCAAAGTAGGAGCAATCATATCTGAATCTTCACAAACACTAAAAGTAATAATATGCTTAATCCACAAAATGACTGTCACTACAATACAATGAAACTATGCAGGATAGCACTAATAAATGCAAGTCATGACAATGAAAACACACAAAGTCAAACATATAACTTGGCATGTTCTTAAAGTTAGACTCCTAAATTCAATTGTGTTGTATGGTGGAAGGTGGGATGTTCTTAAAGTTAGACTCCTAAATTCAATTGTGTTGTATGGTGGAAGGTGGGATGTTCTTAAAGTTAGACTCCTAAATTCAATTGTGTTGTATGGTGGAAGGTGGGATGTTCTTAAAGTTAGACTCCTAAATTCAATGGTGTTGTATGGTGGAAGGTGGGATGTTCTTAAAGTTAGACTCCTAAATTCAATGGAGTTGTATGGTGGAAGGTGGGATGTTCTTAAAGTTAGACTCCTAAATTCAATGGTGTTGTATGGTGGAAGGTGGGATGTTCTTAAAGTTAGACTCCTAAATTCAATGGTGTTGTATGGTGGAAGGTGGGATGTTCTTAAAGTTAGACTCCTAAATTCAATGGTGTTGTATGGTGGAAGGTGGGATGTTCTTAAAGTTAGATGCCCCAGCACAAGGTGGATGGACCAAATGAAGGATTCAACTGGACTGTCATTGACTGAACTGAGGGGGGGGGCATGTTTGGGATGCGTGGAGGAAGCTGATCATGCGAGTCATCAGAAGTCAACTTGACATGAGAAGAAAACTCCTATTTCTGGGAGACTGTTGCTTGTTCATACAGTGGCAAGAATATTCTGACCAGACTAGTCACTGTCATCTTCAAAAGATTGTCTAGCATTGATAAAATTAACAACATGTATGCTGAACTTTGATTTTAACTTGTTGTAGTCCAGGAGGCTGCCATTAGGATACATTTTCTGAAGAAAGGAATCATAAGAGCATGGAATTTACCCTCCAATTAAATAATAAGGCTCCCTTACATTCATTCTTTCCAGCTGGCTGTGAGAGCAGCCGACCTTGCTTCACCAGCGCACCTCATCCAACAGTAAGGCGGGTCTGATTTTAATCACACATATTATTTGCACCATTGTTTAAAAATTATTTTTTTCGTGTTAATATGCACCTTCTGCGTGCACACAACAAACTCCTATGTTAGCCCAAGAAAGGGCTGGGCCGAGTACAGAAACTCAAGACTCAAGTGGAAATAATGTAAACAACATATTAGTAGCTACGTAATCCCTGGAGTCTGGACCCAACAAAACAGTACGACACTTGATGACACAATATGGTGCTCAAAGCCACACCATATTGACAAACGTACTTAAACAAACACCAAAAACCCACCATGACCTGCTCTACATAGTATATAACCCACTGACACATTATCAAAGTCGCTCGACTGATTATTTGAATATTATTATGTTGTCAATTTTTTTTATTAATTAACAACAAATTAAATGTTTTGTTTAATTAAGCATTAAGTGTTAATACTAATTATGCAGCCTTTTAATATTGTAATATTTAATTATGTGTATATTTATAATTTATTTATTTACTATTTTATTCTAAAGCACAAGAACCATGTATTATTATAACTATTATTTAGAAGCTTACAAATTACAACACTACAGCATTAACATTTTAACAGCAGACACAACACACAAAAATACATATCCTGAAAGGTAAAATGGGTGCAGTCGATCTGGTTGAGTAAAATGATAAATTAATGTTTGAGAAACACCACTGAGGACACATTCATGCATCAAGGAGGCAGCGACAGATCATGGCTTTGGTTTCTCGTGCTTAAAAAACAAACTGCAAACAGTATTGTTGAGTGAGAAAGCACACGCCTAGATGCATTCTCTACAGTCTGTGAACTATGAAATATGCTGCATCACTGGGTCTTGTCATATCAGAACATCTGACAAACAACACCTTATGTACTGCTAATGCTAGACGCACATTGCTAAACTTTTGTTGCAAGTCACGCGACTAGCAATGATTTTCCTTTTGTGGTTGTGGGACTGGGTCTGTGCACAGTGTATAACAAAAGTCATGACAACTTGTGTGCGCACCGCTGCAATCACAGCGTCATTTTCTGGAACTACATGTGTGCCCCTGGTGTACACCTAACATGCACCAAGTGGCGTTTTCTGCAACTGTCGATGAAAATGTACTGTGATTGCCATTCCCATTGCCATGACTGAGTTGTATTGAGTTATTGATCAAAGAACATTGCCTGATTCTGCGCAACACTGCATCAGAGATCAGCCTACACTGCAAAAAATATTAGTTGCCTCAATTCAATTTTTAATTGGTTCAACAGCTGTTGCGCCGGCTAAATAAACATGCGACTCGAGTTTTGTTGAGTTGTTTTACTGAGTTACACGACATAAGTCTAGCATAAGCAGTGCTCAGACCACGCCATATACAAGTGTGTACATGGACTGCTGACCCTTACGTCAGACATTATCAACTCTGGCAAAGTTAATTATCAAACCATGCATGTTACTTGAATACACACGCTGGGGGAGGGGTAGTGATTTGACCACAGGCTGTAATGGCCATCAGCACCTATTGACCTGTGAAGGCACAAGGCCCTGGTTGTAAACTAGATCCACTTTGTTAAATCCCCCTTGACATCAGACAATCCTATACAGACTCAAAGTGTCTGTCATGCCTGACTGATCACAAGGCGACGCCTGAGTAAACACCAGTATCTGGCTGGAATATAAGTGTTCAAGTGGCTGCTACAGGAACTAGTCATCAAAGCAACACAGTGATTGGGAGACACTTGTTGACATATAGAATCACTCCATGCATGCTTAAAGATGGCGTGGGCAAGTTCAAAAAGGCTCAAAACAAATTGCCTGTGAGATCTGTAATCTAATGCATTAGTGATATCATATTCTAATAACGTTACACAGCACAGTTGGGGTGAAAAACTTGTCTTGGTAGGTAATTAAATAAACAATATTATATGAAATGCGTAAAACAAAATGCAGTTTAATAAGTAAATATTTCCAGAAAAAAATTGCATGACTTATTTACACACTTCCATAGTTAAGGGCATATGTATAGGTATACTATGCATATGGCTGACTGATTATTTTTTTCATAAAAGATATAAATGTGGTGTTACGTGTGTGACACATTTTCGCTACGTTTGTGACACGTGTGAAACAGACTTAGTAATGGACAATTTTCTTAGTTGCTAATGACTGTTTGCATAATAATATGACATTTTTAGTTGATGTTATAATAACACAACATAATGAGATAAGTTAATTGTGATAAAACAAAGTTATGTAACATATTTATTAAGTATGTCCTGGGTAATATAAACAATAAGATCTTATCCATTCCATCTTATCTTTATTCACCAAACCCACAAACAAAAACAGCATAAAAGAACATTTGAAAAAACAGCATATCTATAGTGCTAAACCTTATCATGGAACTTATTATCAAACATGTAGTTTGCAAACAGTGTCAATTTTACGGACCCATAGCTGTGAATCTGAACACTGAAGCCATTTTTTTTATTTTCAGGTGGGTCCCTCCTGAAGTATAATAACATACTATATTTTTTATGATGAGGAAGTAGAGTTCTGTTTTTATAATAAACTATTATCAATGAATAAATTAGTTTACATACAATTGTTCACAAATCTTATTTTCTTCTAAACATTCAACATTAAATGTTTTATTCTGTGGTTGTCCAGTATTAAATAAAAAGATCTGGCAATGTAAATCAACAAAAGTAGCTAGGTTATAGTGTTAACTGTATCGATGTCCAATTCTGATTGCTAAATGGCCTCCATTTTACATGAAGGTAAATTTACAGGACACTGCCAGATCTGTTAGAAATTCATATATTTAATAAAAAAATATATAAACAGCTTAGGATACATGATTCCAAATAGTACTAATTGTATCAGCCACTAACAAATAATAATCACATGACAGCATTACGTGTGTAACACATACATAAGTAGTCATGTGTTGATATATAAACCATTTGGAAATAAAAAATAAAAATTATCTTGGGGAAAAAGAGATGTTTTTGGGGAAATTTTCATTATGTGTGCGATATTGAAATTCAACTTTTTAAAAACTATATAACTTTTACAATCAATATTGCTTTATTTTTCATTTCATTGTAACATTATGGGGTTTTGTTTCTATCTTAAAAATGTGTATCAAAATAACTGGAATAATGAAATGCATACCTGTATGCAATATGGCTATCATTTCCCAAGAAAAAAATTTGAAATCATATTTTTTACTTGTTTTCTAACAAGGAGATATAGAAATAGTAAATGGATTAAACAAATTTCATTATAATGCAATTATAAAGTAACCTCTCAGGCTAACTGTAGCTGGAATCGCCCTGTACATAATTTTGTAACTTAAAAGGTAAAGGTATGTTCTTTATATAGCATGGTATCCAGTCCGTATGACTGATCAGAGTGCTTTACTCAATATCTTAATTAAACAACAATGACTTGGAAGACCGCAAACATTTTAACTTACTATTTTAGTTATCATTTGAAATTATGTATTTTAACCTTATCATTGATCTTTACCGCATTTTAAAATATATAAAATATTCTCTCATTTGTTATTATTTATTATATTATTTATTTAGTGGTACTGTATTTACTTGTATGTTTTTGTTTTAAACTCATGACCCTTAGGGAGATCAAATGTATATTTTATAAGGTTTATCGTGAAATTTTTTTTATTATTATTATTTACACTTCACTCACTGGCAGACCTGCACATTCCAACACCAATGCAACTTCTCTTGGAGGCATTCAACATTGCTGCAATTACTGCATTAATACTATTCATTCACGTATCCACCACTGTCTATGAAGCAATGTGGAGTGAACGAAAACTGTAGCAACAGAATTAAAAAACGGGTTCTCACGATTGAGAGTCTGATGTTTTTACCACTACCGATATGCCACCGCGCCCAACATGGTATTATAAGGCCAGACAAAATGAATTCCTTTTGAGTTTCATTATTCAAATGTACACACTCACCTGGAAACTGCCGAAGCAGCTGCCACCAGGCAAAGTGACATAGCAGATATATGGGGGTGAAGCAGAAGGGACTGACTCATAACCCACAAGTGCCCCACATTTCAATTCGATGCCACGTGCTTGCTTCATCTCCCAGAATTCCTGTAGTGCTTCAACTACGTTCACTGTAAGAAGAACAATGTTAATCACATTTTATGCACATATATTGTAAGCATGTTGTATAACAATCGATCAGCCATGTGTTTGCAATGTTTTACCTTTACCTTATGAGGTAAAGGTAAAACAAACACTTTCAAACAAGGATGGGAAAAAATGTCCTTGTGCAGTTCATCCCTCTACCAATTGCAAAAGTTAATAAAAATATTTTCAAAAACAGAAGCCTCAAAATGTGTGTACATGAGAATTAGCATAGAGTGTATTTTTGGTTAAAAAATATATCAGTACCGATATAATTTTTCACCATACAGATCATCAGATGCGCTTAAATAGTAGAGATGGGTTGAATTCTTTTAAAAGTATCACACATTTATACAAACTGTTTGTTTTCAAAAAGCTTTAAATAGGTACCTCTGCCATAGCCATGTGTGTGCTTCGCGAAACTGTCAACAACAGCATCCACCGCCTCCTTCAGTATAGTCTTTGCCCGAGTGTCCGTCATGTTGTTGCCAACTCCGGCCCGCCCAGCCGCCATGACTGGTGCTAGACGTGGACCAGGAGGCGGTTTGTGTCGTGGTGTCTGTGGCAATTGTGACGAAACGTGCGCTGTCATTGTTCTTGCAGGCTGCTGAAAAGCGTGCTTGGCAAAACTGGGATAGTTGAACTGGGGCGATTCTCTCAACAGCGGGATGCGCTCAGCGATGGTTGAACCGCACGCACGCCCCTGTGCCGTGGTGAGACGCACTTTGACTTCGTGCGTCTCTCGGGACTGCTTTTACCTGTGCACACGTCACGTATAAGTTTACCTAACCGCAGACATGCGTAATACAAAACTCTCTGCGGAAGAACAACACTACAATCATTACTTCTACTGCGGGTGTGAAAATACTGCAAGTTTGACAGACTGAATCCGTTCGCGTCAGCCGCCACGGCGAAATGTCAATCACCAATCGACACAAAAGCAGCCAACTGAGGAATGACGTCGACTTCAACGATGGATGCGCGTTGTTATTGTGCTAGTTCACAAAAGCTGCATCTCCAATGAATGTTACGCTAGGGTCCAGTGTCTACGGTCGTAAAAAACGCTAAACAAAGCCGCCATAACATTTACGGCCACTGTAACTTATCTTCTTTCACTAAAAATACCCACTTCCTAAACCTTAAAGGCTGACCTTTGACCCAATAAATATTTCCTGAGTGTTTATATTGATTTCAACTTTTAAAAAATCGTGTACTGTAACAGTTACAATCTATACAAATAATGTATAACAAAATATTAACGGAATGGATCCCCTTAATTAACAGATATGTACTTTTTATGTTTTGTTTAAGAACTATATTATATTGGCAGCAGGTGCGTAAATTAATACGCAGCCGTTGTGTATCTATACATATGTTTCCCCAACATAAATTAACAACCGTTTGTGCATGTTTCCTATGAACATTTTAAGCACACAGTGCGATGAAAATAATATATTTATAAACCCTAACTACTGTTCTTTATTAAATTTCCATCGGATTTTATTCTCGTCCGATGAGTAGTGAGCCATAAATTTGCATAATTAATTAAGTGGAAATAATTTCTTATCACACCAAACTTTAAAACCGAAACTAGCCTCGAGACTAAACCGAAACGTGTTTTGCTATGGCTTCACAGAAGAAATCAGTGCTTTTTATTTGCTTAGGTGCGTTTTACCCTTGGACATCGACACGTACATTGTAGTATATAGCTAGTCACTTATTGTCACTAGAGTGTTGATAATGCTTAATGAACAATTGCCGTGCCGTTTTGAGCGATAATATGAATATTTGCCTTGGTCGACGTCAAATGCGACCAGGGCCATGGCCTGACCCACCTCAATTTCGTCGTATGTTAATAGTGTTAGAATTCCGGTTCCTATTTTTAAAGGTGCTTCGAAATTATATATAATTTCATTATTAACCAGAAATTATCTAGGCGGTTTTTAAATATATTTATAGATTTTGCCTGAACGACTGTTTCTGGGAGGGAATTCCAAGGCTCAGTCACTCTGAGGGGATGAGCATTTTTTCTTATATTTGTATTTGCTCTTTGAGTAAATAATTAGAGTATACCTTCTATTCCCCGCCCTGAAGGATGCATCATCCCATCTTAAAAGTTTATGTGAAGATTCAATGTCGTATAGACTGTATAATTTAAAAAACTTCACAATCGTATCACCTTGTAGACATCTATGTACTAATGAGGATAGTTTTAGTGGTTTTTAATCTTTCTGTACAGTAACCATGCATAAAGGCATTGCATATTTATCTACGGAACACATAAATTATTACAGCCTTATTAAACGTGTAAAAACAGATTTAATTCACTTTTTGATGCTCAAATTCGTAAATTTAACGTGATTTCAGTGCCATCTTGCCCAGTTTGTTCGCAAGATGGCGCTCAAAGCATGTTAAATATGCGAATTTTAGCATCAAAACGTTTTTTACACACATATTTAATAAATTGCATATAATGGCTAAAACAGATTTCATGCACAGCAGCTACTGCAGCCGCACAGTTATGTTAAATCCAAACCTTTCAGTTGTGGGTTTGAATACTACAAGAGGGACTTTTTTGTAACCTTATTTAAGGGTTCTTTTTTATTTATGTAAAGTTGTATTGTATTAGTAACTTAATTTGTTATCCAAAATACACATGTAGCATTAATTATACACTCCAAAATGAATTAATCTGATCAGTGGGATCAGTCAAACCATGTATGTGCAATTAGACTCTATTCTCGCCTAGTTCATAAAGGCTGGCAAGAGTCGGTTAGTGAGACTAAAGCAGCCCATGTCAAAATCAAATGCACACCATTCTTCTTGGCAGGCCGGGTACGAACATAGCCAAGGTTGAACAAATCATGAGGCGATCATTTACTTTCTGACCTACCACCGGTAACCATGAAAACTGACACCTACTGTCAAAAATTTCCTTATCCCAAATCTATGCAGATCATACAACAATCACAATTTATAATTATACCAACAAATAGCTTACTAATTTCACTTAATATTAACAATTGTTTACAGTTGTTCCAATTTCAGATTTCCTTCAAGAATGCTGTTCATCCTGTGTTCTTATTTTCCCTACAGGAAATATCTGCCGTTCTCCAATTGCTGAGGCAATATTTCGACACATGGTTGAGGCAAAAGGCCTGGCAGATCAGGTATGTAAAGCCGAATGCACACGGCACACAAATTTTTTTTCAAAAACAGAAACATATTTCACGTTTCGATCAACATTAACCGCAGATGTCCGAAATGAGTGGCGCACACAGTGAACGAAAACATTCGAAAAAACAAGACAAGTAGCGCCGCCAAACTGTGAAGTCACATTATTACAAAATGGTGGCATCCATAAAAAAGAGAAAAGCTATTTTGGCAGTGCTTTTTATAATGTGAATTCGTCGCTGGCAATGCCGGCAATGAAATATTTGGGTTCATTACTGGATACAGTGATGTGCCTGGTATTCGTTTGTTGATTGGTTAATCATTGACCGATGTTACGCAAATAGCGAGTTTATGTTTAACATGTTTTTTTAAAATCAAGCATAGTTTGATTTCCAAAACATATTTCGCTAAACAGTTGCGAAACACTTTCTTGTTTTCCGGCAACGCTGATGGCAAACAAAACCTCCCAAAACATGTTTTTGTTTTGGGGTTTTTCACTGCCGTTTGTGTTTGGCTTAAGTTACATGTGGAGACTTGGGTGTTGTAGATTTGTGTATCATATTGTTATTTATTTACACTTGTTCAAAGTGTTTCCAAGCATGTAATGTCACCTTTCTTCCTGTAGATTTTCTGAGTACGGGTAGTAGTTTTGTGTCTGTGGGTGCTTCTCACTGATGTTTTGATTGACAGCTTTCACATATGCGTGGCATCTGTGTATTTCATTATCTTGATTGACACGTCTGTCTGCTTTAGTGGGTGATTGACAGTGCAGCATTGGGTGATTGGCATGTTGGACAAGGTCCATATGAAAGTGCCATGAAGGTGCTCAAGGCACATGGAGTCAAGACTGACCACATTGTTCGGACGGTGGGATAAAAATGTAGTTGACTATAATGTAGTTGACTATAATGATAATAATGACATCTTATATAGCGCCGGTATCTCCCAAACACTAGGCACAAGCATTACTTGTTATATCAGCCTCAATTGGTCCATGGCATATCTAACTTGCCCAGACGTATACCATTAAAATCTTTGCATAAAGTGTCAATGACTGATCTACGACACCTATAAAAACTCCATATATAATTGACCTTTACATTACTTGTTATATCAGCCACCATTGGTCCACAGCCAAACTGACTTATTATATCTGTCGTGATTGGCCCATTGTCAAAATAACTAGTTATCAGCCAATTGAGGAGTCCGTTTGGTGCTATCACTGACAGGCAACGAGGTGTCTATCGACTGTGTGAATAAAATATGTAGCACAACAATTTTGCAAATAACCGTAAAGTACACCGGATATTAAGATATGTGATATAAAAATTTTTTTTTACGAAAATACAGATCCTTGACATCTCATTTCTTTGTTGTTTTTCCAGATTACCAAAGATGACTTCAGGAAATTTGATGTCATTTTTGGAAAAGACCATGAAAATATCAAGTAGGTAGATATTGAATATAATCCTGTTTATGATTGATTGATTGAATTTATTCAGTAGACTTGAATACATGAGTGATAGTTAAGAAACAGTGTCAGATAAATCCAATAATACAGAGGATAACACAGAAAAGCACACCAAGGTACACTTATTTCCAATGTGGTCCTCAAATTGTTTATGAATATGCAATAATTCATGCATGTCTAAGTACAAATGAAGCAGATTATTACCTGGTACTTAGCAATTTATTTTAGAATTGATTTATTATGTAACATTTGTTATTTATGTTACATAAAATCTTCTCTATGGTTCTAATTTCTGTGTAACAGTTGCTAATATCTATTAGTGACAGTGTACAGAAAGCAATTATATCTTTGACATGAAAAACTGTATGATTTGAATATTATTTTGTGTCTAGTGCTATAATGTACTATTAGAAACAATGAAAATGTTCTGGAAATGATACAGATTGTCTTGTTATTTCTTCAGAGAGCTTAATAAGTTGAAGCCAAAGGATGGAACGGCTGAGATCAAGATGCTTGGTGAATATGATCCCAAGAAAGAGCTCATCATCGAAGACCCTTATTATGTAAGTGCAACCTACTGATAGTCTCTGGTCAGTATGGAATTATTCTTTATGGTTATATGTCGACAATGTTCTAATAATAGCCCAGCTGTGTGAAGTTTCTTTAGCACATCTCGTGTTTGTAGCTGGTCTTCACTTGAACCGTGTTGGTTTTGATGTACTGCACATCACCATTAGGACATAATTAGGATATTAAGGAACCACCAAAGAAAAACAAATCCCCTCAATCAAGAGTCCAGTGCTTCCCTTCCTTCCCACAGTGACCAACCTGTATTTTGGCCAATATTTATACTATTGTTTTATCCACTATCCAGACTTAAGCATGACATCATATCAAGGAATTTAAATCATTGTGTGAAACTGCATACATGTACATTGATATTAAGACCACCTCTGAAATGCAATAACTTTTTCAACAGTCCCCAAAATATTGATGTTACTGTTGGGCCCTTGGACAGATAGTTCAGAATTAGGTAGATTTCAGAGTGCTTTAGTAACATTGATCCAACATTTTTGCTTTATTCCAGGGCACATACAAGGACTTTGAGACAGTCTACGACCAGTGTGAACGATGTTGCAAGGCTTACCTCGATGCGATGTCATAGATGCGACACGTCAGCTATATTGTCGGTGCTAAATCCTCTTCAAGATGGAGATTTGAGTTTGTGTTTGACCTCGTGAACATTGATGATTATTAGAACTGAAAATGTGCTATCCGTGGTCAGCCTGTATTGATACTAATGGGAAAAGGCATTGATCTATTGATCTGAACACAAAACTTAAGAAACTAGAACATGAGCTTGTAAAGGTGTTTCCTGCTGTTTCTGTGCTGTGGCTTGCAATTGTTTTTGTACAATGTCAACATGTATTGCTTGCCATTTAAAGGTCCATCCTCAATTAACGTTCAAATCATTATTTTTATAAATCACATTATTGATGAAATTCTAATTCTGAATCGTGTAATTTTTGTTCCAGGGAGTAGCCTGCAGTTACAGTTGTATGGGTAAACACCATTGTAAATCTTGCACCAGTCTGAGAGATATCAAGTGGTGTTTCAGATTAATGGTAAAGGAAGGTCAATCATGAGGAATATTTTTATAATAATCCCTGTGCACATGTGAATAATTATGTGCTTTGCTGAACAAACTAGCAACTGTTAATTCTAAGATGATTGCATAAGAAATATGTTTTAGTTATTATAATGAGCGGTGTCTCCAACACGCCCTTTTCATGTAAATTAAAACTTAAAAATTGTGTAGTAGTTTTTATACATGCATGCATGAAAATAGTTCAACCAATATGCTATGCTTTATGCTACAAAAATATATGAATGCATCAGTTGTTTTCTCTAATTCATGTATGACAACGGCAGTGATGAATACAATGAACGGTTACGAGATTATCAAGTATGCTGTACAAATACAACCTGTTTTCAATTTTGTGAAATTTATTATTTAAAATGTACGTACAGAAAACATATTACATGTGTTTGTCCACTATCAATAAAATAACTAAATAATACTTAAGACTGATCTTATTTTATCAACTCAATCAAACAAGTAATCATTGGATCCAATGAATCTTTGTGTAAACTCACAAAGTGCTGGTTTTGGTTATAAAATTTTGAGAATTGCAAAACCACGTTTACAAATTTGCTGAACAATGTTTCGTGGATAACTGACTAATTATCTAGATGTTCTTATTTCTGTCAAGCTTATGTGAATTTGGGTTAAGTAGACATTATGTGCCATTAAGGTCAAGCTGACAATGTTCCACTAAGGTACAATTTGACAATGTTCCACTATGGTCATGTTTGACATGTTCCACTAAGATAAATTTCGACATTATGTTAGTAAAGTAAAGTGAGACAAACATATTCATTGGAAAGATTGCAAACAAAAGCCAACAGATTTACAACCAAGCAAGAAATGCTTAGCACAAATGAGTTAGTCACACATATTGACAGGCTGCTATGAATTTAGAATTTATTTAAATTTGGTTGTATTTTGTTCTGTTTTATATGAATGCTAGATATGTTGGAATGAAATGGGTTAAAGAATATAACAGGTTATGTGACTTAGAAAAAAATCCAACTACTAAAATCCTTTGATGAACATATATAAACCATTTCATTCCACAGTATTAATATGCATGCAGCATATTGAAATCGCTATATTTAAATCCAGTTTTTACTCTTATATGAGCAGCATTTACATACATTTTGAATTAGCCGGCCTGTCTAGGATGAGGGCCTAGACACTCAACATATCCGGCCAGATGTCTAGTGTGTCAGAGGCTGCACTTTTCAGGTTATTCCTTGTATTATGGATGCAATTCAGACACTGGGAAACAAGAAGTGTCCTGGTGATTTGGATTAGGAAATTTTGTTTTGACAAATTGTATAATTACAAAGTTCACACATCTCTTAACACTGACATTTGCATATGAAAGGTAAACCAATAAAACATTTACAAGCAAACCAAAATGTTTTGATATATTGCATGGAGAGATGGCAAGGAGAGATCTCCCGTTTGCTGGTTGGGAAAGTGACTGGAAGAAGGGTCTGAGGCCAACAGAAATAAAGAGTGACTGACTAATGTTGAAACTGGGACTCAACAATTGAGGAGGCAGTCTAAGCGGCCCAAGAACAAGTTGGAAAAGGATGGTGCGATAAGCCACGGCTGCTTGGTCAGACTGAGTGACCCATACAAGGAGGATGTGTATGAGTGGACGACCACTCCATTAATTCAAACAGCACAATGTAGCACCGTGTACCAATCATAAACTGCCATCATCTTTACAGTTATTTCACCCAATACAATACAACTTGATGAATCACCCCAATGACATCAACCTATAGCCCCCCCCACATTCAAATGTGAACTGAAAAATTTCCGCTAAGCAATCTCCCCATTTCCCGAGCAAACTAAATCGCTGACAGGCCCCAAACAGTCAAACAAAAATGTACCTGATTTTTGGACAAAAAATATGATTTTGACCATAGTAAATACCACTTCCTTTACTACACGTCAACACCAATGAAACCATGCAAACTATATACAAATCTACACTTCTGTCGATATCAGAACACAGCATGCAACTAAGAGGTAACATACTATCTGTTCTACATTATGATAGCCATGAGCCATCAGAAACTTCATTTACACCACCAAAACATAGCCACCGACTTAGGGTACTCTGGCCTGTAATCTTAGTGACCAACTGCAGGCCCCACAACAGATCCAGCCAGTGGCAGAACAATGGAGATTGTTACCCGACCTAACTGCTACTGATTTTGCTACTGTCCGCTGAGAAAAAGATTCTGCCGGAGATTTCCCCGAGACTGTTTCTTGGGTTATCAAACTGTAGCACAAAAACGTCCCTAAAATCGCACCCATTTATACTAGAAGACCAGTCTTGAATATTCTCTGCATAATTTTCATGAAGAGCACCCACATGTTGGGTGCTCCCCTAAACTCGTTCAATCCCGGCTAAACTTCCCAGTATGTAAATAAACAACAATGGGGCATCCCACCATTGCTTCAACGTCATTTACATCTGTATACAGATGAACCCAGAAGTAAAATAGCAACTTGTTCTCTGATATTATAAAATGTAATCGCTGATAGAATATTACTGCCACAGAGCAAGTTATTGAAACGTAGCTAACAAGGATTAGCTACATATGGAGACTACATTTAATTGTGGCAGCCAAAGATAGCTAGGAGCAGTGATTGGTGAGAATCATTTCAGCTGTTTGAACCAAACTGCTACTGGTAATGATAGCTATAAACAGAGGATCATGTCAGGTTTAGCATACCCACAGCTATCAGCAATGATAGCTATAAACAGATAATCATGTCAGGTTTAGCATACCCACAGCTATCAGCAATGATAGCTATAAACAGAGGATCCTGTCAGGTTTAGCATACCCACAGCTATCAGCAATGATAGCTATAAACAGATGATCATGTTAGCAGACCACTGCTAGTGTCAATGATGATAGCTATACACGGAGTATCTCCATATAGGTGTTGTAGCAGATCGCGATCCAGTCGGGCTGCGTTGAAGACCACTGTATCTGATTGATCTCGCCCGCTGCCGTGTATGCAAGTATAGGATCCTCAATCGCTCGTGGCATCTGTTGAATGTCCCAGATCAATGCTTGATGGTCATCAGCTGAAACAACGGAGTCGCATTAAGAGCATTTATTAAACCCCCAAATCCTATCAATGGTGATCTAAACGATAGATCTACATATCAAGCCATGCCATACACACATGTACCATTAATTGACACATCTAAAAGCGAATATTAATTAATTTTTTTAGAAAATGGAGGGATGTAACAGTCAAAATCTATCATGTGTATTGCCATTAACTATTTCATAGTTAGTTACAGTTAATTTTAAAGTTAGTCATAGTTAATTTATATTAAATACTGTGAGTGCATACATGTTATGCCCAAGCAACTACTATTATTAAATAACTACCCTCATACACAAAAAAGGAATATATACATCTGAAAAGTAGTTTGGCTGGCTACCACAAGATTAGTATTAAATTCTACATCTGTAGTATTTAGCCTGGCATAGGTGGTGTGGCGTACCTGCAGTGCAGATGTGACAGCTCGAATGTGGCGCCCATGCGATGCCGTTGACACATGCACGGTGGTTGTTGAGTCGAGCCACTGGTGTACACGGAACACGTACGTCCAGGATGATCACCTGCAACAAACAGGAATCTAATTGGAAGCCGAATCGGAGCTATGCACTTGGTCAAGTAAAAATACCAAGTGCAGGTGTCAACATAAACTGTCATTCCACTGTGTGACAAAAGCCTGGGGTGGACAATTGTAGTCATTACTGGATTGCCAACACTGAATGACGTCATGTGACCAGCGGCATCACTTACCATATCACTACTGAAATAATTAAATTGAAAATAGACGGCTCGTGGAGTGTCATAAACACCTGGTAGACTGGGCGATTTCGTTGTTGTTGTTTATGACTTGTTACGCATAGCATTTGGGCACTTGAAATACGCAAAATAGTTCCAACAAAAACAAAAGTCATCATGTTTCTACACAAATTTCAACACAAAATACTATCAACAATTGCATGCAATTGAAATATTTCTCGACAAATATTAGGACTCTACGACATGAGATAAAGATGTGTAAAATCTGCATATAAATGTAAGTTGCGGCAGGGGTGATAAGATGAATGTTGAGGTTGTAGTGTTCACTGGGACACCGTACCTCCATGGCATCCATAGCCATGGTAGCCAGATAGTTGGGGTCTTGCTTGTTCCATGCCAGTCTCAGCAGTGGATGATGCTGTGGGTCCTCATAGATGATGGTCGAGTGTTCAAGGTGTCGTAGGTCAAACATGCGTACCGAACCATCGGCACCTGCAAGATTAAAATACCTTTACCAATGCTGAAACATTACATGTAGACAATAAAGGTGTAGTGGAGATAGCAGTGAAACGTGACCAGTGACGGAAGGTGAAGGAAAACAAAAACGATGACTGGTATCGACATCAGCCTCACCCCGGACTTCAGGGATAAAGAGGAGAGCAACAAAGTATGTATCGATTTATTTCCTGATTAATTTACCTTTAACTATCTACTTTTCTTCCAGCATATTTTCGTTTTTAAGATAAGTTGATAATTTACAAAGCATGTAGTGTAATCTGATGGAAAACTAGTCATTGCTTTGGTGAGATTTTAACTTGATAAGGATGTCTATACTATTAAATATAACAGATCTATAGGTATCATAGTAAACAATGTATCCGTACATATCTAAATATTTCTTCAATTACAACATGAACATTCCCCAGTGATTTTTCAAACAGAGAAGTTTCTTTTTAGATCCCTACACCATGGTTTTCTATCCCACAAACCCTCTGTGACAGTCCCACCCGAGAAACAGCAGCATCACCTACCGACACTGGCAAACATGTCTCGGCCACCACCCGCCCGGCTGAACGCAATGTCATAGACCTCCTTGTCATGGGCAATCAACTGTGTCTTCACATGACCCGTCACAAGAGGAACACGACCCAGCATATGCCCTGTCTGTGACACGGCAAAACATGTTCAACAAGTTAGACAGTTGAAACTCCCTCTTCAATTGATTTGCGAATTGGGTTCGTTGATGTTCAAATATGTAGAGTGTGAATAGTTTAAGTAATATGTGCAGTCTGTTTCATAAAACAACTTGCGTACTTTTGTTTAAAATCATCGAAAGAATTGACTTTGATCGTTATATCAGGCAACTCGCAAAACTGTGAATAGTTTTTTCCCTTTTTTATACAATTTTGACCGGATCCTCAGATATATATATATATATCATATATATATATATATATCATATATATATATATATATATATATATATATATATATATATATATATATATATATATATATATATATATATATATATATAAATCATGCTGTGAAATTAGATGTAACTTAAGGTTTACACACACACACACATATTTATGCAATAACCAACGCAAGTCCAAGAATTGAAACTGGCCAAATAAATGACGTTTTTATCACAAAGTGAACTGCTTATCACGCAGCCACTTTGGAAAGAACGTTAACAGGAATTTGAGCTCCTCAAAGCAAACCAGACAGGAACTGAACACATGTACAGCCCCGTCCAGCAAGTTTCTCAGAGCCCACATTCCTACAAGCATGACGATAACATATATACATCAAGAAGTTGTCATGAACATGTAATGCAAAGAATACAGACATTCCACCACCAATACACAAATTCAATTACAAACAGGTGGGGCCATTTCGCTAACCTATATAAACATAAGCCAAGAATACCGATGTAGAAACAGGAAGCCTGTCTGCACAGAAAACCGCATGAACACCTAGGGGACAAACCCCCGTGTTCATCTAATATAAAGCCAAAAGTGGGGAAAACGGTTTCGACATCTTCCAACTTCCTATTTCATCAATGATGTACAATCGCATTTTAAGCTAAACATTGAAAATAAGGAAGAAAGGTGGGGAGGAGGGCGGATTTCGAGAAACAATTAGATACAACTTTGCAATGCGGAGATTGGAGCAGGAGTGAAAGTTTCAAGCTACTGGCTCCGGTTTGAACTGGTTTCCGCTAAGCCGTGATTGGCTGGCTAGCATGGAGTAATACAATTTATTTGGCCAAATAGTTCAGGTGCAGTCTCAGACACCCAGGGCAAGTTTAGCGAAGACCTGCCTTGGTTATTTCTTATGCAATAACCAATGCAAGTCCGATGTAGTAGAGAATTGAAATGGGCCAAATACATGACTTTTTTAAATGACGTGTGTGTGTGTGAGTGCGTGTGTGCGTGCGCGCATGTGTAAACCTTAAGTTATAAAGTTACATCTAATTTCACATATTATTTATTATTAAATACTGTTGCAAAGAGTCTTCCAATGGTTTGTTTTGGTTCTGAATAACGACTATAAAGTAAGAATGGCAACTCACTTCCAGGCCCCATATCGTACAAGTTGTATCGATACTTGATGTTCCAAGCAGATTCGGGTCCACTTCATTCCAATCAAACGATGTCAACGGTGCACAGAAGTCTGAATTTTTATTCTAGAAAAAAGTGAAACACAAACATACAAATTTAGAAGTTGGTGTAAGTACTCATGCGTATTAATACTTTGCATATAAACAGCACTGTAATATGATATTCAATTAAATTCAATAGTCTTATTCTAGGCACATAACACCATGTACGAGTTCTCATAGATGGATCGACAAATTTGTAATCTTGTTATATTCAAGATTGTCTGTAGTGGCGCCACATAGCGAGTAGCAGAGAACTATCTGACAATTCATGTAACTTCCACTCTTCCCCGAATCACCTATTATCCAGAACTTGCGCTACATTGTATGTTTGTGTGCTTTTCTATCGGAGAACGATCATCACAAGCAGTGGCCATTTTAACAGCTGCGACCTGGATCTATTTTCTTCTTGTCAACATCGACACAGTGCAGATGCCAAACACCTTCCACGTGATAGATCTCATAAATATTCAAGACTGTGATTTAACTAGAGCAACAACACACGTTATTGGTCAATGGCAGAATGGCTTACAGAATGGCTTACAGAATGAGCGACACACGTCATTCTACATATAAACAGAAGGGTTGACATGTGTCAGACTTACATTGTTTAAAAGGCATTCAAGTCTTGTTTCCGAATCACCAACCCTCCACACCCTGAGGTAGTCTCCACTTGTGGCCAGCAGATCGGGGAAGATGCCTTTCTGTATTACGTATCACATGATTCAAGGATTGAAGCTCTACACACTACATATTCTAATTCAACTACATACGTGGCTAAAAATTTTAATATTAATTAGTTTAATTTAGCTAAAGTAACACACGTGTTTTATCACATTGCAGTCAGATTTTTAATAAGTAAAAAGCTGCACAACTACAGCATAAGTAAAAAGCATAAAACGTTGTACAAACTACAAACAAATAGTTTTAAGCAGCTACCTCAGAAACAAGGAATTAAAAAAACACATTGAAACAAACAAGATAAAACCAACCCCAGCCCCCCCAAAAAAATGTGTGTGGCCTCAGTGACGTGATTACAAATTTACAATACACCTGCCAAAGAAGTGCAATTAAATGTTGTTTCCAGGACAAAATAGCTCTCCATTATTTTGGTAACTATGACAAAATTTGGGCCCCAATCAACTTACACTGTCTGGAATCCACATAAGCTTTGTTGTGGGGTACGGATGGTCAAAGCGACTGCGGAATGCAAACTCTGATGTCTCTTCATCCAGGGACACAATCTGTACCTGTGGGAAAATAAATTTACAAATTATGTCTTGCTTTTGTATCTCAAGACTACCACACATCAAATAAAAAAATTCTGAAATTCACAACTAAAATGTGGACAACATTTATAAATATGACAGCATGCAGTTGTTAGAACAACACAAAGCTTTAACTAATTATTGGACAATAATGTTTGTAAACATATTCTGATGGTTATTATTGCATGTCCTATAAACATGCACTGACCAAAAGAGACATGGCGGAGAATGGCGGAAAAAGAACGAGATGCGTTTGGGTGGACATCATGGGCAGAGGCGGCACAGAGGGCGGCTGACAGGGCAGAATGGCGGACTATTGTACATGCCCTATGCGACACATGGCACCCAAGGCATCTGTAAGCCGTAAGTATAAACATGCACTGTGTCATAACATTGTATTTTTTATTTATATTATTTTTCAATCTGGAAAATTATCACAATTTTTAAGTACTAATTCGAGGATGGGTATAAAAATTAATATACTTTGTACGATTAGGTATGTCGATAATTGTGAACGGCCCCTAACGCAGGATGTATGCATGTATTGTGGGTTATACATGTAATGCATGCATTATGGGTAAATTGCCTTAACGCATGCATTGTGCGCATGTGGATAATTTGCTGGGAATTACCTTATTGTTATATTCTTCTACAAAACTGCCAAGAGCCAGACGGAATCTGTGGTCTGGTCGCACACTCCAGTTCATACTGTATACTGTCCAAGGTGCTTCATATTTGTAGATTTCTTTGCGCTTCCCTGGTGGTGGGGCGTGACTCACCCCTGGGGCTGACGGCACCACTGACATTCTTAGGGATTATTTTTTATTTAAGTTCTGACTAACCGAATCCCTCAAACAGTTTGTTCCGAGCCCGCGGTAGAAAAACAAGCAATGAATTGACTGGCAGATGGCAGGCGAATTTTTTCAAACACAACTTGTTCACTAGTAGCTTTTTTGTAGTTCATGCCTATTTATGAAAATATGTAATCAGCTTAAATTCTTCGATGCGATGCTTGAAACAGTCGAGATAAAGTTCGTTGTCTCGGCTTGTTCTGCCCGGCGGTTACTGGGCGATAGTGATGAATGTTTGGCTTCGCATTCACAAATTATGTGTTGCTTGTAAGAAAACTACATGTCGTTCTCATCAATTGTTCTTTCTTTTCGTGTATGTAATACCTACAATAAATATTCCCACGTTACAGATCTGAAATAGATATACTACATCGAAATACGATCACCACAAAACAAAAACAACACTGTGAACATGCATCTCATTTCACTGAATACAGACGGTTGACGGACCGATGTAAAATCACGTCCGTCTATCATACTGAAGTTTAATTGGTGCATTGATTAGTATTTTTGTACAAAGCAATTTTGTTAAATATTTAGTTATGTTCATTCACTTTTGAACAATGAAACAACGATATTTCAATAAACTATTTTTATTATATTGTCAGTATACAATAATTTGTATGAGGCCAAATTTGCTATACTCAATAGAATACACCTTTTTGAAAATACAATGAAAAAAACCTGGCTTTGTACAATAGCTCCATATTCTAAATCATTAAACCGAATAAGTGCAAACAAATTGTTGTTATAGTTGTTTTTGTGCAAAATACTTACAATTATAGAACAACTAAAGACATTTCACCAAAAAGACTACACATGGCTATGGTGTGTTTGGAATCCTGACCATATGACACGACATGACGCAACACAACGCACTAAATGGACAAACGTCACAGTTCATTCTATAACTTTCCTGTGGTGATTATTATGAATAGTTGCATATGCGTACATTTGCGTCCAACAAAGTGAACCATGCAGGTCCTATTAAGTTTACGCCAACATGTATATAAATGCAATCAGATTTGTTTCTGGTGTGTTGTCTTTGCAATCACATGGACCACATTGAACAAAATGCAGTGACTACAATTATTTCCGACGAAACAGATACTCACCATCTCTGAAGAGGGATCTAAGTTTCCTGGTCATCCCCCAATTTTTTGGTGACACAGTCGTCTTCTTGACTAATGATTGTATGCTCCGTTTTGTTGACGATGACACATAGGAACGAATCACCCAGTGGTGTCGATGGGATCTCGTTGACTTTGCACAGATAGTCATGGTCAGTTAAAATTAATTCAGTGTCGTCTGCGTATAGGTCCTATTGCCTCACTGGATGGGTTGTCGTCGAAAGGCTGTCGGCTTTGAAGGTATCCAGGGGGCTGTTTCCAAGTAAACGCAAAAGAGTGCTGGTAACAATGAGTCACCTTGTGGAATACCAACTGTTGAGTTGAACGGGGCATACTTCAACCCTGAGGATGATTTTCATATCTGACAATAGAAGCCGAATTATTTGAACTTTGCCTATGTCGAGGAACAAATGCAAAATATGTTTATTTCGACGAATTATATTGATCGCGCGAAACAAGTCAATACCAAGCTTCTAGTTTGATTAGTTGATTGATTGACCACTGTTTCTGTGACAATAATAGTCCAGAGACATCTTAATGTCTCAGTCAGTCCTTCCGTAGTCCGCGTCATCATGTCCGGTCAATTACCATCTCTCTGGCTTCACGGGGTCTTGATCTGCCCAACGGTAGCCTGATGCCCATCTCTTTGAGGACTGAGCACAACCCGTCAAGTAGGTTAATGGTGTCCCTACCAACGTGGCCCCTGTATCGGTTTGACTCAGCAAACATAAACTGCAGGGCTTGTTAGGTATCATTGGGCATGCGCAACACGAGACTGAATATGGATCTGTATGTGTTCTCTGTATTTGCTGTGGCAGCGATCCTGCAAATGGACTTTGCTGGACCTCCACTTCTCATTGCCTCAAAGCATACCACCAGCACCATAATTATATTTCAAAGGTATTCACAAAGAATGCATGGTCACGGTCAGTCATTGCCTCATTGATGAACAGGTCCGAAACAGAGAGGGAACATAGCTGAAGTCATATGACTTATAAGGTGCTATGCCCTTCACAAACTAAATAAATGCAATACAAGTAAAAAAATAAAATACAAAATAGCATTCACAATTCACTTATAAACTTATTACAGTGGTGCTTGTGCTAATTATAAATTAACTAATTTACATCACTTTCAATTTATAAACTTTTAATTGAAAGTGATGTAAATGTCAAGGTCTATGTCACGGTCAAAATGGCTGCATGGGCCTAGTTGTTTTCTACCAGACCACAACCAGAACCATAGCAAGGTTGCACATAAATACACATGTGCTAAAATGTTGCCTTTTGTGGAGCCTAGTGTGTTCTCGAACCAGCCTAACTGGGCAAAGCTCACATGAACCATCATGTATGTACCTGTGAGGAGGAGACCTATGAGTCTGAGGTCAACATGGCTACAGCCTTCCGGGTGTATGCCATCTAGTATTCTGAATCGTTGAATGGTGTCACATGCACGGAACATGCCAATACCCTCATTGTGGAAATCCCAGTGATGTCAGATAACTCATGACACTAGGATGCGCTGGGTCCATACAATGTGCATACAGCTTAGTGCCCTGCGCGGGCCTAGAATTTGATCCCAAGCCCGGCCCGCAATTAGCAATTAGAGTCCAGGCCCGGCCCAGGCCCGCAATAATTTTTCAAGCCTGGCCCGGCCCAGGCCCGCAAACTAGAACTTAGGCCCAGGCCCGAACCAGACCATGGATGTTTGGCCCAGGCACGGCCTGCAAGTTTCAGGCCCAGGCCCGGCCCATACCCGCAGGCCAAAGATGGGTAAGCCCGCGGCCCACAAGCCCGCGGCCCGCTAAGTTTAGAGAAGATAAACCTATAATCTTATAACAAAGACGAAAAACAAATAAACTGTAAAACAGTTTATTTACCCATAGTGTGCTGGATGAGTTCTAAAAATACAGCACCACCAACTTCTTCAAACGGACGAATATCCTGAAGAAAAATAAAGAAAAACTTCTTAGTGTCATTACTATTAAATATGATAAGATTTGTTATATTTGACTTTAATGTATTGGCTTATGGTTAGGGTACGAGATTTGTTTATCTAACCCTGACTTAACCCTTATGCAAGCCATAAACCCAATTTATATTGTCAATTGAATTAGGTCAACTAAGTTAACATAATTTAATATGATATTTCAATTAAATGTCACCCACTAGCACTGACGCCCAGTGGCATTTCCAGCAGGCCTGCCGTCACTAGCCTGAGACAGACAGGTTCAGACATGTGTGAATTAGTACAAGTGTGAATGAATTAGGACTGGGGAGAAATACCAATTACCAACTGCGTTGGGTACTGTGTAGTGGACTAGTGGCCTAGTGGGCACTTGGCAGTGGGCAGGTCATTCAGGTGGACAATGTTTGGAGGGAAGACCTAGACAATAGAATGTCCACTGGTAGGGTCAAAGTTGATGGTTAATCATGGCTTGATTGCCTCAGCAAATATTTCTAAAGTAAACATTTGGGGCTGGCTACTTCCAGCCAACTGAACTTATGGGGCCATTAGATTCCATGCAAGGTCTCAATTTGCAATTATATAATACTAAAGAAATAATTTTAAGCATTCATTAACCGGAATTACAATTTATAATCAGGTTTTATTAAAAAATAAAGTAATAATCGGTGTTTTTTTATGAATATTTTTATTATGTCCAGGCCCAGCCCAGGCCCGGCCCGCTCACACTAGGCCCAGGCCCGGCCCAAGCCCGATGTGTTTAAATTGTTTTCAGCCCAGGCCCGGCCCGGGCCCGCAGTATGTAGGCCCAGGCCCGGCCCGCAGAATTATGTAGAGGCCCGGCCCGGCCCGTGGGATCCGGGCCAGGCTTGGACCCAAAGCCCGGCCCACGCAGGGCACTAATTTACAGCTGCAGCCCTGCTTGAAACTGCTTTGGTATAACCCGGTGAACATGGAACGCACTCTCAACCTTTTCCAATCTTACTGGCTACAGAAGAAAAGTGGTCATGGCTCCCCAAAGAAAGGTTCAAATGGGCCTTCAGTGGGACATGTTAATTGGTTTTCAAACTAGTCCTGGATACTGTCTGACTGTGCCCATGTAGTGTCATGATGTATCATGCACACACAGAGGGGTGGTGACTCGAATGGCACTTGTTGTTCTAACTTGAGATGGTATGGTCATGTGATGAGAAGATGATTAATCATAAAGGTAGCAATGAGGACGAAGATGACTGGAAAGAGACCGGTAGGTTATGTTGGCTCAACAACACCAGCAGCTACTTGGAAGAAAAAACACTAGTTTCAATGAAGTTTTAAGAACACAATGGAACAAGAACTGTACATGAACTTTGTTTCTTGCCACACAAGAAGTTCCAGTGTCACTTGAGTTCCTGACTGGAGAATGGTGAACACGTGAGCACAGATTCCATGGCATGATCTGTTGTCAGACCCAAGATCCATGGCCTATTTGCTGAATGCATTGTCCCTGACACTCTTTGCTACATTGGACAAGGAGAATATGCCTCTATGTGAGGTAGGCATACAACATGAAATCCTCACTGGCTGAAAAGAGTATGGTAACAGGGTTACTGATGGAATCACTATCATTGGGCAAAGGTTCCTTCATCTTCAAGAAAGACATAACCAAACCAAAATAAATTCAACCAATCATAGATACTCCACAGAACATATCAGGCACCTTGTTAGATTCTGCATAACCTACTGGTATTACTGACCTAACTTCAATTTCTCAACCTATTGTGGGTTTGTTGTATTTTTTTAATGAAATTTGATACAATATCCAATTGATCGATCGATCGATCGATCGATCGATCGATCGATCGATCCATCCATCCATCCATCCATCCATCCATCCATCCATCCATCCATCCATCCATCCATCCATCCATCCATCCATCAATCAATCAATCAATCAATCAATCAATCAATCAATCAACCAACCAACCAACCAACCAACCAACCAATCAATCAACATATTTATTTCAGACACATACAGTCAGTATATTATGGTATTATGTAAATAAATGAAAGGTTAGAATACATGTATAATGCTATGCCAAACTGTCATAGTTGCATTATAGAAACGTGGAGAGTTGAAATTTACACTTATGTTTATTCCACCCTACAAAGTAGATTACTAATTACAATACTTATACATGTATAGTGATACTAAAGAATTAGATCACGAATGCAAGCATAATTTAAAAATAACAAATAATGAAACTCAGAAAAACAGTCAAGATAGGCATAACAACATGAAAATAATAACAACAAATACTGTAAAAATGTAAAACACATCAATCAATGTGAGTTTATTTGGTTACTCATTTACAATGTCGTTACTGGTATGGTCATAAATAATTTGATTTAGTAACTCAGGAGATTCTCTGGAAATCCCAATTTAAGGGGCTTATTGCGAGAACCACCCATGATTACATATAATAACCTCTAGTCATGGAAAGATGCTGCAAGTTAGCAATTATGTTAATAATACTAGATATGACGCAAATAAAAAATTACAACTTAGCGTCTTAATCCAGCAATCTAGTACAATCTAATAGCTTGTTAATTGAACAATATAGTGAATATTCGTTAGTATATGTAAAAAATATGTTAATAATAGTAAATGTGACGCATATAGAAAATTACAAGTGGTTGTAATCCATCATTCTAGCACAATATAACAACGTGAGGCAAAATGATAGTTGAACAATATAGTGATGATTCATTAGTATAAAAAAAATTCACAAGTGCAGTTCAACCTTATATCTATCATTTATAATTATGTCATTTGTACAATTTTCTTATCCTTGCTAAAATGATGTCATTGTTAATATTAAATTTAGTTCAAAATCGGGCTTTGCTCATTTTGGATATATCAGGTCAAGGTAATAGTGACCTTTGCAACAAAACATATCTGAACGTCCATGTAATACATTTCTCATGTGTCAACATCTCATGAAAAAGTGATAATTAAGCATGTCCTCTTCCACGCAACTTTCGTCGATTTTTAGCTGACTCAAACACATTGTTTTTACGGGTCACCATTTTATTTTCCGTTCTTGTTTGTGGTGGATGCATATGCGAGAACGTGGAACAGAGAAGTATACAGCATGGTAATAATTATAATAGTTAGCATTTTTGCACATTGCACGTCAGATTTCTGAATTCACATTATGTTTATACAATTTTGGACTGCGGCAACTAGGGCTAGGCCAAAGTCATCATGCTGGTGACCGATGTAACTGTACGTATTATTGGTAGCAATGGTAATGCCTAATGGTGACAACAAAACAATAAAAGAAATGGAAAAATATCGAAATAGTCCACCACTTGTCCTTGTTTTGCCAGTTGTGTTAAACTGTAAATCTCCTTAATTACAATGGAGAAGGTTGAATAACGAGAAATGCAACCATTTTATGGCAAATCAATAGAGGCAATATTTCATATTAGTGTACAAATATAACAAACTTAATTTTGAACATATGCTAATTATACGCAATAAATGTCCACATTATAATATGGGCAACAAATATTCACAATTTGTGAAAAAATTTATATGTCGTAAAAGTAAATTAGCGTCATTCGTCAAAATACGGCGGGAGAGACGCTTCTTTCAGCGGGAATACTCGATGTACTTTCAATGGCAAAAAAGACAAACAAAGTTGGCGACATGGAGGTCCCCGATGGATTGTTCAAAAACATAAAGTATTACCTCATCGGTACCATCGACGATCAGGTGACTATTAATAGAACGTCGCTCAAATAACCATCTCCCGAAATACCGTACAACAAAGCGGAGTAATCATGAACTAGATTGGCCTAAATGATTTGGCTTGCGAAATGATTTACGCCATTGAACGACACTCTTACCTCATTTGTTCTACGCCAATACATTCATTCAATCATTTCACGTGCAAAAAAAGCATATGTTCTTTAAAAAAACACTTGGTCCAGACCAGTTAGCGCCGCGATACATCAGCATCTTCAGTGAGCGTCAGCGGCTTATATTTTCGCTCACCGCTATCTGCAGCGCTATTTGGACCGCAAAAGTGCACAAAACACACAATGTTCTAAATAATTGTATGCTTATTTGGTAATTTAGGTAAGAATGTTGTTCAGAAGCATAAATAATTTAAGCTAATCTATGCGGGCTACACATAGATGAGAAAATTGTTGGACTCTCGATAAGCCAATGCCAATGGTAGGTATATCAACAAAAAATTCAAATCGATCAGATGATCATTTAAATGGTGCCACAGGATAGAGTGTCCTATAAAGTTTATAACACTTTTGGAATTTTGTTGATATCTACATTATTTCCGAAGTTATTCCACTTTTTGATCTCTGAAAATTAGCATTGATGTCTATACAATTTGGTTCCATTTCTTGTGACCCAGAATGCTGAGGACTGTATTTCATTTATATGAAAATAGCAATAGTTTTTAATGTATTGAACATATTGATGTGAAATAAAAAGGTATATGACCCAGAAACTAATGTTAATAATATATGACCTTGACATGACCTAATTAGTTGACCTACATTTAACCTTTGACCTATTTACATGGAGTAATGGGATTATTTGGTTGTAATTAATTAGTAAATGGGTTTATTAAACCTTTATGGGATGGAAATTGTCAATGTATCTACTTCAATGTCATGTGACTTGGTAAATCCATATTTTTGATGACCTAATTAATTGACCTACATTTTATATTTGACCTACTTACATAGATTAATGGGCTAATTTAGCTGTTATTTAATAGGTAATTGGCCTATTTAACTTTTAATGGATGGAAAATGTCAATTTATCAACTTGAATACTATGTGACCATGTAATTTTACATTACCTAATTAGTTTACCTGCATTTCATACTTGACCTATTTACAGGGAGTAATAGCATGGTAATAAGTTGGTCCACCCATACAGGGCTAGGGGCATCAAAATAATTGTATGTGTTTAGATTATATTAGTTAATTGTACATATTTTACCATGTATTAATTATGAAAAGGTTATAGCATGTTATTCAAAAGCAACTATTTATTTCTATATGCACATACGTTTCTTCAGACAATGTCAATGCTTATCTATGTTCGTCATATTTTTTATTTCTTGCAGGCAAATGCAATAGTGTGTCAATGTTCCACAAGCACACTGTCTCAGCATCAAGCACATGATTTTGTTTATCATGTTAGATGAGTGCATGGCAATAATTTCCATGTGTAAGAGTATAATGGTTATCGTAGACGACAGCACATTTGTCAAAACCAGAATTGATCACTTTGATGTCGCTCATCGATGGACGATGAATCTATCTCAAATCATCATTGAAGAAAGGAACAGTTGTCCTGAGATGAAGTCTTATATGCTGTTGCAATAGTGCATGCAGTGTTATCTCCAAGGTGTTCATCATTCGATTCATTTGTATCATAACAGCCGATTGTAATCCATATAAATCACAAACTAGCTGAAGTCTGTACACACAAGTTGCTGTTGAATACCTTTACCTGTAACACAAAATACTTTTGAATAATTAAATTAATAATTATAATATTATATATCTGATATAATCAGATGATAAAATATCAAAAGTACATTTTATAACAGTAAATTTTGCACAAATAAAAACTTGATCTTCTAAAATCCAAGATATCAAATAATGTGTAAAATAAAATAACGATAATTAAGAAGATATTCAAGTTGGCATAAATGATCACTGCAAATAAAAATTAACAAAACACAAATAGTGGCAGATATTAAGTATAAAATATGCATAATCAAATATTAAAGTGAAAAGTATCTGCAGCTTTAAAAAATTATTACTTGGTTTTAACAGTAATCACTGGAAGGCGACCGAACATATAGGTATATACAAATACACAACAATTTTGTTATTCATCATAAAGTATTCATTATCAATGCATACCTCAGAAACACTACACAACTCACACCAGTTATTACAATTTACAAATTATATAATCAGTAAAAAAGGTATGCAGTAAAACGCAAAAAAAAAAAAACAATAAAACATAATTTCTGACAACTAGTAAATACTGCTACACAAACTACAGAAATACATATATAACAAATGCTATAAACAAAATGTGCCAGCAATTAATTGTTGAAATGTGGATTGCTCGGATTCTTCGAAAAGATTTCATATTCCAGTATTGCAGATGACGCCATGACGATGTCAAATCATCTTGCAGTAATTTACCTTTCGTAATTTTAACATAAAAATATTGACGCATAGACAACAATAATACATTTATAATAACCTTTATCAACAAAACATGCAATTATTTAATCGCAGAAATACGGATGTCAACGGATTACGATGCGTCGAAAGGTCTTTACAATATACGTTCACGCGAAGCCACCGACCGCAGCTTCCGAACGACAAAACATGACAAATTAGCGCGCACCGGGTCATGTTGCCCACGTTTTTCTGAAAAACGGCAGTTGTCCACTGCAATAATATGCACATCATTTTAAAGCTAAGTAATTATTGTACTGTTCTTTTTTATTCCTATAAAATTCTTCTTTATATTATATGTACTTTTTAACAAGTTTAAGCAAAACAAAATTTACTTACCTTCGTGCAGTCACAAAAGCGTCGGAATGAAAAAATTCCCGCACCCATAATGTAAAGAAGACATTCATTGGTCGATATGAAGTTAAACAAACTTGGCCACGTCATTTGCATACCGAGTATTTTGGCTTTTCCCGCGACCATGTGATGCGAGCGTCACGCCTTCGTACCAAATATGGGACACATAAAACGAAGCTATTTTTGACGACAACGAAAAAGTGACGCCATCTAGCGGAACTTGATATACCTACCAATGGCTTCCTTGTCCACTTGCCATCTGGAACTTGTTGTTTGGGATGGCAATCTTGTTAAATCTTGTTAAATATTTCATGACTACCCAAAGCGGCCCGCTACAAAAGCAAAGCCTGTTCCCCTGGTGGATCTGTCACTCACCCCCCAGAAACAGAAACCTGTGGGATGATTTTGTACACTTTGACTTAATGAAAATGTCAATTTATTTCATACTGGTGATACTAAGGAGACATACAATCCAATTGACAATATAATGTGCCAAGACATTCTGATTAATGTGATATTTGACTGTCAGAATGAACTTTGGAGGCTTCGATCTGGAGTGAATCAAGAATGACGTTGATGTTTTCCCATGCCAGTGCCAGGCATCAAATAAAATGTTATTTTCAACGATTGTAACTGTTTCACAAAATAATAAAATTCATATGGAAATGTTTATTAAATTCATTACTTTATTTATTGGTCTGGTAGTTATAAGAAACATACAACAGTATTTGGTATGATTTATATTTATTAAATTGTTATTACTTTATTTTAATTCTAAGCAGTGTCTGTTAGTTTTACGAATTACGCGTGAAAACTTTGTCATTTTACTTTATTACACAGGGCTTCGGAAATCAAGCCGCCCATTCGTCTGAGGCGACTTGAAATGCTGTTGGGCGAATAAAAATCAGAAATCACTGGTCCGTCGGGCGAATCAAAATTTTACCGTGTGCAATCATAATATCCATTAAAGGGCTTATTTTTCAAACACTCAGACCGCCAAGCATTGCGTTGTCTGCAATGCTCAATGTATCGCTGCCATGTTTCTTGTTTTGAAGCGGAAACGAGGCTGGTGCCACCTTGCAGAATTCTAAGAAGTAATTCATAGTGTGTGCTCTTAGCCGCAAGGTGGCACCACATTGCTATCACTACTGGCGGCTTTTGCTTTTGCCAGATTTTGTTATATTCATTGAAGTGCCAAGATACTACTGAGAGAGGCCAAGTTTTACGTTCAACTCTAGTGAATGAACTAGTCTAGTCTGGATGAAAACCAAGTATTACATGTATTTTCTAGGTTTTTCTTGTTTTGTGGAGTTTCTTTTCCAAAAATGTTTTTATATTCAGTTGAGACTCTTTGGAATCAAAAGCAGAGAAATAATAAATATTTCTGGTAATAAACAGTTGTTTTTGTATTATTGTGAGAATAATTATGGTTGTGGACATGGATTGAAGAAAATATAAAAAAAATTTGAGTGAAAGTACTCAGGCTAGTGAAAATTCCTGCGGGATAGTAGATCTCATAATCCACTAGCAGGCCTGGGGTAATAGTAATATGTAATAGTAACGATTACAATTTTTCAGTTAATAATAATAGATGGAACATAACGCAATGTAACAGTAATAGAAAGCAAAGGAATAGTAATTGAGCTATTACTTTTCTATTACAGTTGAACATTTCAATCACACCAAAATTCAATTTCATTGAAAATAATCAGATAAGAAAATTCTGTATTTTGACATACTGGGACTTGGACAAGCACCATGTTCAGTCTTTCACATGAAGTTTTATTTATTTATTTATTTCCCAACAGTGGTGATAAAATGGTTTAGTATCAGAATCATGACAGTCAATGAACTTTAGCACTATTAGCAGGAGACAATGACAGGGTGATTGCTGCATGGCTAATTTGTCATTTGAAGCCAGGTCCACCAGCCATCTATCCTTTTTGGGTCCCGGTCATTTGCCCCTTGATCACTTGCCCCCCCAGATGTTAGCCCCTTGCCTTATTGGAAATCTGGACATTTGCCCCCTATTCATATCTTCTGGATTATTTGTAAGTTTTTTAAGAAATAGTTTTTTCAACTTATTTTTTTATTTCTGAACATGAATTCAAGATATGTATTACCCTAATTACAATTAATGTTCTTTGTGCCAGATCAACCAAATAAATTACTTTGTGTAGTTGGAGATGATCCTGTAATCGAAGGATTATCTTTATTGCAATTGAGGAAGAAGCCAGTGACATTAGGACCTGGATCTGTTATTTCAGTTGAGGATAATTGAAAGAAGCCATCTCAACAAGACAACTGACTCCATTTTCCTACAAAACTGGATGCACAAGCCAGAGTTGTCAGAATTCACTTACAACTGCACCGTGGAAATTACTACTAGCATCTGAGTGTAGCCAGCGTCGATCCCAACTTTGACTTGTCATTGAATGTTAGGTTATTGTAGTAATAATAATAAAACTACAAACTGAATTTGACTTGTCAACTATCAGAAAAGAAAAGAAAAAGGGACAGATATACGGGGGGAGGGGGCAAATATCCTAGGAGGCAGATGTCGGGGGGGGCAAATGTCCGAGGGGGTGTGTGGGGGGGAGCAAGTGACCGCAACCCATCCTTTTCACACAAGCCTATTCATTAATTTACTGAAGCAGGATAAGGGTTCCAGGTTTCCAGCACTAAACAGACTGTCTTTAACATCTGAATCAATCAATCGGTCATTGCCATCTCCCAACCCTAGCTGCCAGTCAGCCTGCCATGCTGGGTAATGTTTGAACAAAATCCAGTGGCTTATACAAACTTTTCTAAGCTTTTCTCAATTGGTAATGGTAGCTAGCTTGCACACTATTGACTAAAAGTGTGAAAAACATCCTATCCTTGAGCAGATAATTAACTGTCCACCAAGCAGCAGCTGAGCAGTATGGATCTACTATGGGATAATCAGACTGTTATATGACAATGACATTGCTTTTCTGTTTCATGCTAATTAACATATGAAACTTCTGTATCCGACTGGAATTGTGTGAGATTAATTTAATTGGTAAATTTATGAGTTAATTGTAATTTAATTAATTATACACCCATCAGTTAATTCTATATAAGTGATTAAATATGTTAAATGTTTAATCAAAAGAAAATAGTTCCTATGAAAAATGTAATAGTAATAGCTTGAAACGTAATAGTAGTATATTACATTCCTTTCAGCATGTAATAGTAATAGAAAGGAAACTAAGTAATAGTAATCTATTACATTGCAATGTAATAGACCCCAGGCCTGTCCACTAGCCCGGTGGGCTAGTAGAATTTTTTTTATTCAACAGGCCTGATTACATATACTTATGATTTAAGCAATTTTGTGCGGCCAGATCAAACTCACCAGGGCCGGTTCAAAATGGAACTGGGTAAGTTAAACAAAATCTGGGCCTGTTCTTTTTTTCAGACGCTAAATTACAATGACACAGGCGAAATACAAACCCATAAATTAATCACCCATGGATGATAAACCCTTGAATCGTGGCACAACATCAAACATGGCATGACCGACATTTGGCTACAAAAGTCAAAATTGTAAACAACATTGAGATCAGCCCCAAGGCCTACTAACAATTGCAAAACTGACAACAATATTTAGACGTTTAGCCCGTTGGACCGTGGTGCTGGTAGTTTATGCATTTTACCCTGGAACTATTCGCATATGGAACATGATTCCAGCAAAGATAACTAACTAAATAAAAACGAAGGCCAATAAAAAACCCAAATCCTGTATCTGTTGGTGCTTTCAGATAACCGAACTGCTGACAGCGGGCGGGGCTAAGCGAGATCATTACCTTAGTGAAATGGTGACGTATGCAATCGCTGACGATGCCTCTGAGCCTGATTACATGGAAGCTAAGGAATTATTTGAACTCCCAGTTGTCACGGTACGTCTCTTTTGAATAACTGCTGTGCTTCGTTTCACACTGAATTGCATTAGAGGATCAGTAAATTTAGAATTTACAACTTACATTTTGCATTAAATAATAATGTTTGTTATTTCATTTAAAATCTCATGATTATTTTTTTGGCTATACAATCTTTTTTTTGACATTTTGCGGTGTATTGCAGATTCAATATTTTTTTTTTTCGTGCATTATTCACAATCTTGAGTAATATTCATATGAGAATTTTTTTTTAGAACTTTTTACTTGTCAAAAATAAAGCAACACAACATTTGGCCATGCAGGAAAAACATGTTTTTTAAAATGGAAGTTTTGCAATCAGTATTTTGTGAACTAGTAATGCCCAAGGTTGACTAAAGTTTTTGGATTACTAGTCCTGCTGTCTCGCAGTGAAAATGTGTTAATTCCAGCTGTAATGCAGCCTGTGCTATAGACTGATTAAAGCTGATTGTTTTGTGTGATATCTATGGCTTTTGCTCTAATCCAGAAACATGACCATACAACATTGGCCATGTGAAAATGGCTAAACAAGTTTTCATTTGGCAAACAAAATTTTTTACCTTTAGCCAAAACGGCTAAGTAGATTTTCAGCCCAGCGCTAGTCTAGATTAAATTAACTATTAATCATTTTTAATATCTAATCTGCTGGGAAGCATATTGTGATGATATTTAAGGATGAATTGTGTGGTTTATTCTGTTTATTTATTTGTTCCTTTCAGAGTCGCTGGGTTCTTCTCTCCGTGAAATGTGGAGCCCTGTTGCCGTATCCTTTTGTAGTTTTCTCAGCTCATCATTTACTCAATTACTGGTGTTAGTGTTGGTCATGTAATTAATGCCTAAATTACATCCATTTACAGTGCAAATGTGATGCAGTGTCAGAAGACAGTTAACTGATTTTACTTATTGCATTACAACTTATAGCAATTAATAAAAATTATCTTAGTGACCATTCATGGCTACACAGAATTTAAAATTGTCTAAATTATGTTTCCTGTAGGCAAATCATTCAAATTCTTTGGAAGTTTTAAAATTGTTATCTTGTTTATGCTAGATATGTGTATGAATGCACTTTCAGTTGTATGTAGTATTATAACAATAAATTACTGACCATTTTATTCAATAACAAATCAGTTTCTGCACTAAGCCAGACGATCACTGCAGGGCATTATGTTTGAGGCGAGCGATCACTCTTGCTCCCTATCGCTCGCGCAAATCAATAATCTAGGGAGCGATTTATCACTCGCGTCAATTGCTAAAATCGCTCGCTGCCTGCCAGTGTTCGTCTTGACAAGGAGTTTCTTGAGTATTAGATTCACTTGGAAAGTCTACCTTCTTTATAACGCAGTGTTCGGGCTCCAATATTTGGAGTTCACGTATCATCTGTCACCGGGGATGGCGATCGCAGCATGTTGCACCAAGATTGCAAGAACGACATCGAAGCCACGATGTGCTGGCCACGTGGTTTATAAAGAAGTTATCAAATGAGTGGACAAGCGTCGATGTGTATTATGTTTAAATGTCACACTCTGTTGTATGTTGAACTGAATAAAGTACACGTATACACGTACAGTTATGGAATAGTTAAGGGATCAACAATATTTCGCTACGATCTGATTGACCGACTATGCTGTAAAGGCTATGCATCTGACGATACATGGCGTATTTGTGAATCTTGGTTGCAATTTTCAAACCGCCTAAGCGAAGTCGCACACGAAACCAGTGCCATGTTGTGGCCACTGCCACTGGCCTTGCCTAGGCTACGCTTACGGTGATCGATGACATGTTGCAATTCAAAACTTTTTCACCAATTGCAATGCATGGGGTTTACTAAACTTTTTCACCAATTGCAATGCATGGGGTTTACTAAAGTAAACATTTATTTCATTGTACAACAAGTACCAATTAAAATTTCATGGCGACAACGTCGGAATCTGAATGGGAAATGGTGGCGCCACCACACGGTAAAAAACAACTAACAAATCGCTCGCCTAAATTAATTTGGCATATTTAGGCAAGCAATTCATCGCTCGCCTGTTATTTTCAAACGTGAAGCCCTGCATTGCATACATGTTCAAATACTTAACTTTTGAATAAAAAATATGACAATAAGATGTTATAATGCCTGATGTAAATATGTAAAATCAGAACACTAATAGAATAATATCAGAACACTTCGTAAAAACACACACATATATATATTATATATAATTAATTATATGGAATACGACTGTTGTTATAGTTGCTTCATTACTGAACATTGTATTCAAGGCGATGTTTTTCCCTAATTCGCTTGCAGTATCAATGCCTTCTCGCCAGACCCAAGTCAGATATTTAGTGATGTTGTCGCTTGTCCGTCTCAGGTGAGTCAACCGTTCTCTTGACACAACTGTTGTAGCACATTATAACTTGATAGCTTGTTGATTTTATTACAGAGATTTTTGTTATACGTGTAGGCTTATTTAGAAACCTGAATAATTAACTCAACTAGAACTTGTCACTGTTGCTCCCCTCTATAGAGGGGCGAGACAGAAATCGATACTGGGAATTTTTCTCGCCCATTTATTTTTGCAAACTTGGGCTTTCTCTTGCTGTTTTTCTGTCAGCACCATCGTCCAAATTTTCGAAAATAACTAAGTGAAATTTTATTTGGTATAATTTTTGCCTTTCAGTTGACGGCTGGAGATGGCCGAACGGTGTGGGCACTGGTCACCTTCCATGGTGGACGTTGTCAGCTGAACCTTGACAGTAAAGTCACACACCTCATCACAGTGAAACCCTCGGGGGTAAGTGACCAATGCGTACAACCTTGTGTTGGCGCAGATAGTTCACTAACCTTAACTTGTGTCAGTTTTACATTAAGCAACAATTGAGAGATCCAGCCCCCCTGGTGGGTATATTTGTATCTATTATGTCAATAAGTTTAACATGTATGTCTGAAAATTTCTTTATTGTTGCTGTTTTTAATTAAGACTAATATAATTGTCCTACTAGTGATGTTAGACTATATTTTAGTGCACTATTCCTGCGAATATGAATTAAACCCATACCTGGTTTTGCATTTGTGTTGACATACATTTGTGTTGAATATTACTGGTACATGTAGTTGTTTTAAATTCATCATGTCATGTAATATGGATGAGGAATGATAGATTATGTAGTAACACATCCGTGTAATGTTTACCCGCATCATCTCAGTTCTGACTTGTATATGTATTGTCGTGTGTTCTTAGTCGAAATATAACTGTGCCATGCACCATGCCGACAAGGTGAAGATTGTCTCGCCCGACTGGATTCTGAAATGTGCAGCCGAGAAAACAAAGATTGACGAAACGAGATATCATCCTCGCCTGCTCGTCTTTGAGGAAGAGAAGAAGCCAGAGCTGGTGAAGTCCCCACCCCGCCCCGTCTCCCCCATGGACACCCTTGTGCATCCCCAGCAGCTGCTGACCTTTGCCGGCCAACTTTCCGCGGTGGGTCATTGATTCATGAGCGTTTGATCAATGCTTGGGGCAGAATGGTGTATTTTACTGCTACAAATACACCATTTTGAAATTGTCAGGTGCAAACATTGGACGGTTGGTCTTCTGCAGTTTGGTTAATTAAGTGCCTGTTTAACTTGATTATTATCGATTAATGAATCTCAAACATGACTAATCAAAGCTTTTAATTCCGTACAATCTTGAAGCTCATGTAGCCAAGCATTTTATGGGGTCCAAATGTATGTTTCATATATATTTAATTCAAATACTTTTTAAACTGAATAATACAACTATTTTACCACTTAAAAAATTTACAGTGCCTCTGTGTGTATTTTTTTCATTTGTATTTTGCGATATTTAATAGTCAAAAAGTTTATAATATGTGTAATTGTTGCAAAATTATACAAAATAAATCAATTACAATTGCAACATAATTTAAAATGTGGTGTCAGTTGCAAAAACTGCTTGTAAACTGTCTAAATAATTACAATATTAATGTAATTGAACCCTGCCATGATTCCATCATGTTTTACTCTGTGTTTATCATTTAGTTGCGTGTCTCATTTATTGTGACATCCTGTGTTTCCTTGTGTGTCGCTAAGCAGTCGTTGTCATCAATGACGCAGGCACCTATTGCCATGACAACCTCAATGCCACTACCAATGTCACACATTGACGCGTCAAAGTCAGAGATGTCGCGCACGAAGGAGGCCCTGGCTCGGATGGTCAACCAGCGACTGGACAGTAATAGGGAGGGTGGAGGTCAGATCCCACCCCTTCCACTCCGGCCACCCACGTCTGCACAGATCGGAGTACCTCGACAGGCATCGCCACGAAACACACTCCGGAATATCACAAACAACGGCGACTCCCGGTCTCCGCGATCTCCAAGGTCACCGGCGCGCAAACAGAAGGTGTGTGTCAATCTGGTGTTTTATTAAAACTGATACAAGTAAAGCTGGTGTGTAGTAGTGCATTGGTTAGAAGATTGCACTCTCATTCAAGAGGACTGGGGTATAAATCTTCTTGCTGCCGTTTCAAAGTCAGTTTTGTTCATTCTACATTGCCTCAGTTCACTCAGCTGTATAAATGAGTACCCGGCTATAGACATAGGATATATTTATGTGAATGAATAATCTTTGTGCAGTAAGTGCAGCATGACTGAATGCTTCCCAGAGAAGTCGAGTTAGTGCTGAAATGAACAAGTCTGCTGGGGGGTAAAGTATACAGCGCTTTGAGCCATCCCAAGGACTGGAAACTATATATCTGGTTCCAACTTATGAAGTAGTTTTTTTTTATAAAGTAGAACACTAGGTTTTTGTTTTGATTTCATCAATTAATGTATTTTATATATATATATATATATATATATATATATATATATATACATTTGGAATGTAGTTGATCTTCAAGTTTATGCCTCGGTGGAATTTCAATGGTTTATTGTGTATATATAGCAGTTTGTCCACAAATTGCATCAACTAAGTTATGTTGACCCTTCTGTATATTCTTGTTGGGTCAACAGTAGCTACTGCACCTAACTGGATATGCTGAGTCAACATATTATGAGCCATGTCACCTGAACATATAACAGTGTTCAATCTTCAGTTATGCATGGATTAATTATTATTAATTTATTTCCTTTATTACATCAGGACACTTTCTTGTTTCAGATCAGCCAGCTGGTTTCAAGTTTGAATCGAACGCCGAAGCAGATGTCTCCCCAGCACAGGATGGGGACGCGTCAGCTGTCCTCAGCCACCGGAGACATCCCGATGTACTTCGCACACGACCCGACTGAGACAAGTAATTCTATCTTCTCAGGAATTCTGACTCTGTGATCATGAAATTGCATTTTCAGCTTTGCTCTGATGAAGACTCTTGCATGTCCCTGTTCACAATATCATTCTTCTTTTAGCTTGGATTTCTGAGGATTTAGATCCTATAGAAGTCTTATCATTATAAGCACATAGAGCATGAGTTTATTTGCTGACTAGCCTGAATAGAGTATTGTGTCTGGCAGAGACTGGCACACAAGTGAAATAGAGAAGAAGTTGCCCTGTTGGTTTAGTGAGTGTGGAACTGCCCGTGTGTGAACGTGTGGGTCTGTTGACAGTTCCCAGTGACTTGTGTCTACTCGGCTGTGTCTTCTACATCGCTGACTACCAGAAATACTTGGAGGCCTCGCTGCTCAACACGTGGAAACAGGTCAGATTTGTATAGCGGGCATAGAATCATAGATACATTTGTAACAGACAAACATTTTACAAACTGTTTGTTTCTTATAAAAGTAATCCCGCCTTTTCATAACGTGATAATCTGATGTTTTGTTTAAATTTTGCTTTAAAGATTTTTATAATTTAATTAATACAAATTTGATTTGAAAACTTATTATTTTAACCATGCTTAATGCCCTTAGCTCCCTAAACATATTCGTCTATAAGTTGACAACTTTCACAACGTAAACTGATTTCAAGATTGCTTTGTTTTGATGCACCTCTGAGGATTCAAGTATTTAGGCGCGATAGAAGTTTTCATATTATTTCCCAACAAAAACTACTCTCTCTTTCCTGTCTGTGTTAGTGGCCATGTTCACAAGATGGACACGCTTTACCTGAGCCCATGACTATATCTACCCTTTCTAACACAACCTCTGTCCTAGCCCCTGGCAAGGGTGCTGTCATATCCTCACCCCTGTTGACTGTCTTGAGGACGTGATATTTCTGGTGACAGGTGGTTGAACAACACGGCGGTCACATAGACGAGTCGTACTCGAACCGTGTCACACACGTGCTGTGTGAGCACCAAAAGAGCGACGTCTTCCAGCTGGTACGTGTCCCTTTGGCTGGGGTTGAAAATTATCAAATAAAGCAAGAGTTGCCATTTTATCTGACTTGTATTATGTTTTGTTTAATAATTATATGCAACATTGTAACTTTTTCATTATGTTTTATATGTTTTATATTTCTATTTTTTATGGCATTTTTGGCATTTTACCGTTGGTTTGACAGACATCTTTGTTTTTAGGAGACCCGCTCAAATTGTCACAACTGTATTTGTGAAATTGCGGCAACCCAGTTTACCTGGAATATTTTCTTGCTATTTGTCTCACGTTGGTATTGCTAATGGGCCTACGCAAAAGTAGTTTATTAGTGGACACATTTGACAAATGAGCTAGCATGTCGTAGTTGATACTAGATAGGTTAGATTTTCCCCTAAAAAATTCTGAAATGTGAGAGTGAAACATTTGAATTGAGGAGGTACCTGTTGCCAGATTTAATCAGATTGCCACCCAAAGCAATATGCTGTGGGCTGTGCTTGTCCAGGGCTTCTACATTTCCTAGAAAACCTGCAAAGTACTGGATTTCTGAGGTTCTACTTCCAGGGCCTGGAAAACCTGAAAAGGGCCACTTTTTTATCTGTGTCCTGGAAAACAATTATTGATTTTTGTTACTGCCAGAATTCCAGCACATTTCCAGAACTTAAATAGGTATATATATATATATATATATATATATATATATATATATATATATATATATCATTGTATCGCTGCAACCAATGTAGCAAAATTAACTCTGGGGATGTTGATTGGATACATTTATTTATTCATTACTTAAAGCATATATATGTTTTACCACTGCCACTGTTACATGAAATTGCACATTATTGAAGTTTTCATTACAAAATTTGCTGTCTGTTCATGATTTATCTTGTGTCCTTAAATTATAAATAATGTCCTGGAAATGTCCTGGAATTATGTCACAATGAAAGGATAGGAACCAGTTGTTGGAGGAGACCATGCCACGTGTTTGTGACAGGCGCTGCGTGACGGCAAGCGACTGGTGACAGCACACTGGCTCAACGACTGTCTCAACAGTAAGAAGATGGCCGTGCCCTGGCTCGCTCTCCACTTCCCGTCTCCCTATGCCAAGGAGAAGCCCTGCGGAAACCAGGTAAATGAATGGGAAGTTCATATATGCTATCATAATCAACCAAAAGTTGCATTTTACATATTTCAGTTCTTTGTTTATCAGTTGTTTATCAGTTGTATCATTGAAAGAACTTCAAAATGACGTCTGTCAATGTGTGATAATTATGGATAAATTTATTTCTGATATAATCATGGTTTAAACTTTTCAGTGAGAGCTAGTGCATTCTCAGGCATGCTAATCAAAAACTTGAACATTTTCAGCCAGTCTGCACTTGGTATATTCTGACACCAGGATTGTTTTCTTATACTAAACTGATTTTAAATTTTCCAGTGGAGTGCAGGAAAAAATTCCCTGAAAAGCTTCTTTCTTGCCAATTACATTGTGATGTATCCGATTGCAGACACCTATAACATCTCAACTGTTTTGTTACCATTTTTACTGTCTAATTCCAACAATTGTTACACAACATTTCTACAAACTAGAGCAATGACATGCTTAATTTTCTGCATAACCTTTCTCCGAGATACAGAGCCTGCAAACTGCTGGATATGTCTATAGTTTCACTGCTGTGTTTCAGATAATATGCGTGACGAATTTTGAAGGTGACGAGAGAATAAGGATTAAACACATGATCAGCTCAGTTGGGGCGAAGTACACTGGCTATATGACCCGCGCCAACTCTGTTGTCCTTGCTACAAGGTTAGTGCTGGTTACGACCCAGTTAACACAACTTATTGTGCCTGTAAACAAAAATTTTCTCAACATTTAGACTTGTGTAAAAATGTCTTTGAAAGTCAGACAATTTATTAATGTTTAGTCTACTGCTAATAGTTGAAGAGGCTTTTATAAACTGTTCTGTCTGTTGAAATGCCCAATTTCACATGAGAATGTCACGAATATTATGCTTCAATAATACAAAGTTAGTGTAATTATATTTTCTGTACTAAAGGCTGGTGAATTTGTACAGCTCTGATAACATTTCTATAATTGACCTACGTTTGTGTTTGTAAATAAATGCTTGTACCCAGGAAGGTGCAAAAGAATGAACTGTTGGTGAATAAATGTCTCGCAAGTTTCTGATTATGTCTCCACAGACCGGGAGGGAAGAAATACGTGCGCGCTCTCGAATGGCGGATTCCCATCGTCAATGTGCAGTGGCTCAGTGAGATTGTGCTGGGTGACCTTAATGCACTCAAGTTACCCGTACATTCTCGCTTCCAAAACTTCAACAGCGCGAACCCTTTCAACATCGAACTGTGGCGGGTCTCTCACTTACTTGGTGAGCTCTGTCGCAGGGTTTTTGTGTGACTATTACACTGAGGTTTTCTGTGACTTTGATTTCTAAAGGTAAATTGTTATATCCAGAGCTTAAGTGCTTCGGACTTTGCCCCTGGCAAACCTGTTCATTCCAACACCAACTCAACATCTCTGGGAAGTATTCAGCCATGCAGCCGTTACTGTGCGAAGACTTTGTTCATAAATATCCACCACTGTTTATAGCCAGGTACTAGTTTATACAGCTGAGTGAACTGAGGCAATGTGGACTGAATGAAATTACCCAAGCTTCGAAACGGCAGCAGGTGGAGTCAAACCTTGGTCCTTTTGATTGAGAGTTTCACATTCTAACCACTGCGCCACTGAACCCAGCAAGATGTATTGTACCCGGTACATCGCTGGGTATATCCAGTAATACTCCTCTTGCATAAAGCAAAAATATCATGTCAGATTTTAAACATGCTAGATGTAAGTAGTTGGCAGAATAATGCACAGCAGATTAAGTTGTCTGTATGTGTCTATGCTGTTTCAGATGGCTGGAAAGTTCCTGTTAGGGTGTCAAAAGAAACATGGAAAGTAAGTAAACTAGATCAGATAATGGAGTATGAATAATGCGTTTTCAGGATGTCGTAAAGCGTGGGAAGCATGTAACATGTTTCACTGCGACAAACAGAAGGGTATTCTAGTCAAACTGGGCAATTGACACTGTGTCCAAAATATACAATTGGTCAAACTTTGTTATCCAAAATTGTGGTTACACGCTCACTACAGCTGACCAACTGTTGGTTTCAAGACCAGTCCATAAAGCTGAAGTGCACTTTCTCGAGCTCACTCTTTGGCCACCTGTGTGGTTTCATTCGAAAACATCCACTTCAGTTTTTTTGTTTCTTCTGTTTTTCCATTTCCCTTCAGGTGTCTATGTTAGAGGCATCAGGCAGTGGCTGTCTTCTTCCATTCTCACCTTATCTTGACTTATATGTTTATCTTTACCTTGGTTTTAATTAAGAAGTCTTCATTTGTCACTACGTCTGGTCGTCAACTTTTAGTTTCCTCCTTAAACACTATTTCTATGTGTTACTTTTCAGAAATTCCACCCAAGTCACCTTTTGAAACGGTCCCTGGGAAACAAAGGCAGCCCAGGGGGTGTTGGAGCAGGGATGATTAGTGAGATTAAGGTGGAGATGGGAGAGAAGAGGAAGGCTGAAGGTGATCTGGAGAGGGAACAACAAGGGAAGAAGTTCAGGTAAACAGGACTGGGAGAACTAGGAGTCGGACACAGAAGCTAAAGAGGGGTGTATTGTATTAAATGTTATTTCATTAATTATATATTTATGATACACCCAGAGTGTATCATGAGTAAAGAAATACACCCAATTGATACATGTATGAATTAAGACATATTTACTCCAATCAATACATGTTATATAGATCGAAACACGCAATCGATATTTGTGATACAGATGGCTGCACTTTTATATAGACAGATACACTTAACATAGATACATGTGATATAAACAAATACTTAATTGATACATATGATACAGACATATACACACAATTGATAATTGCTGTTTGTTGCGCACATGGTTAAAACCACGAATGTATACTTTGTATAGTACCCAACTGTTGGGTTTATTTATAGAAGCTCATTACAAAACACTATTGTTCTGTTGGGACATTCATTTGTTTACTTTCACTGAGCACCAGTTGACATGTCATGATGATTCCCTCCATAGGCCTGCAGAGAAGGAGGTCGTCCGGCCCCCTCAACTCAACGGACTGCCAATCATTCTCATGACTAGCTTACCACGAGACCGCGCTCAGCAGCTGGGACGGGTAGGTACGGGGGGTAGATATGGGGTGAGAGATAGCTGGGTCATCTTCGTGCAGTTTAGGCTAAAGAATAGTCATTTTTATTATTTGCAAGTACAGTAAAATATGTTTGCCTGTTTTTGCTAACTTAGTAGTTTATTTATTTCTGTTATGGTTCGCATGGTGGGAGCTATTAAAGAAATTATAACAGTTTTAGACTGGAATAGAGAACTGGATGTTGAAGTTGTAGTAGAGTTAGTAATTGATATGCTATTAATTGCTAATGTTCTTGCTGTATTGGCAAGATTCTAGAACAAAACATCACACTTATGAATAAATTAAACAAAAAAGCAATTAGGAAAGTAAACATTTAAACATCTATTTCGTTGCATTGGATTGTTTGTTTTTCTAGGAGCAGTTTATAAGCAGTTACACTAATTCTTCTGTATGTGTTCAGCTAAACATTTGTATATCATTTCAACTTCAGGAAATCGTCAAGCTTGGTGGCTATGTCGCCGAATCGGCGGACAACTGTAGCCACCTGGTGGCAAGTTATGTAGCAAGAACGGTTAAGTTTCTGACTGCCATCGGTCGGGTGAAGCACATCGTCTCCCCAGCCTGGATTGAGGCATGTGTGAGGGAACACAAGTTTCTCGGTGAGACTTGCAAAAGAATTTTCTTTAAAGCTGCTTCTGCAATTCAGTTTTTCGCTCGTTTCGTTTTAGAATAATTTCGCCAAAAAATTAAACCTGTCTAGTATCCTCTGTGACGTGCTAGCTCGTTTGTACAAATGTGTTACTTAACTTACTTAGCTCAAGCCTTTTCACTCCCGGCGGAGCATTAGCTTCCACATTGTCTCATGGTCTAAGCTATCAAAGGCTTTTTTTGAAGTCAATAAATTTAATGTAAACAGGAGAGTTCCATTCTGTAGACTGCTGGATTATAATGTGAAGTGTTGCTATATATCTCGATGGAAGCCTGCCTGATGGTCCCTTTGTTTTGAGTCTCGTGCTATTTTCGGCCTCTCCAGGATGATTCTGTTTATGACCTTCCCTGGTACAGAGAGAAACATAATTCCTCTATAGTTTTTGTATTTCCCAAGATCTCTTTCTTTGGTAGTTTGACCAAATATCCTTCTTTCCACTTCTCCAGTATCTCATCTTCATCCCTGATTTTCTCAATGATTTCACAAAGCATGTCAGTTGACCTGCTTACGTCTGCATTGAGTGCTTTGTGCTCAATTGGAATCGAGGAAGGAATTTTATAAGTGTTGATTATCTTTGCTAGTCTTAGGATGGAATAAATCCAACCAGTTTATAAAGCAGGTCTTTTTCTTTAGTTGTTATTTTCCCCCGAAAGATTTAGTATTGTTGTAAGAGCAGACAATGCAATTTAGTATATAGTTTGTGGTTTCTCATATGAGATGTCTTACTGCTCTAAATGAAGTTTGGTGCAGTATGTAGGCAGCATATGCCTTCCTTTATGCTGTATGACCCATTCATTCATTTGGGAAACAAAATACTAAACAGTGGCCTGAAACAGCTGGTCAAGTAAATAAATTAGAAACTAATGTGTTGGCAGAAATATAGATGTGGACCTGCTTGTTACGTTAAAGTTTTGCTTTTCATACTTCACAGATGAAGCGCCGTACACTCTGAAGGATGTGAAGGCGGAGCTTAATTATAACTTTAACCTCGAGGAATCGCTGGCGAGAGCAAAAACGAAGCCACTTTTCCAGGTAAATCCTTCATTATGACACCTCTTATTCTGCCCTTGATGTGGGTGCTAGAGCCTATGTGGTACTAATATGTTGTGCACATTGAATATGCATAGTATTTTTCAATTCACGCCAACTATTCCATTTTCTCTCAACGTTTGCTTAACACGCTACGTGCTCATAGTTTGTGTCTTGGTCCACACAATCATTTGATAAAATTGTGGACAACATACCGGTTAGCCTTGTGATTTAAATATAGAAGGAAAAATGGTTCTTTTGAATCAGATGCTAAAACCGTAATCCCCTTGTCCGTGTCTATGTCAGGGTTAGTAAAAGATCCAACGCACGAGGTAAATGTGTAACCTGCTGTGGATTCACAAAGTGGTGGTCTCTGTCTCTAACTTGTCATAAACACGAGTGATAACAGAATCGTCTATCGACTATCTAAAAACATGAATGAACACTTAGATATATGGTGTTAAACCCACCATATCTAACCTTCCAGCTAAATAATGATCGTTATTGTCGCTGGTATCATCTACAGGAGTTCGTGTTCTACATTACCCCTGGGATTGTACCAAGCAGCAAGACTCTGACAGAGATGATCACAAGCGCCGGGGGACAGACGGTGGCCAAGCGGCCATCAGTTTCAGTCATCCGTAGACAAAGGACAAGTCAGGTTAGTTTCTAACCTTTCCACACACGCGGGACGACCTCATTTTTTTACTTTATGAAAACGAGCCCAATGAACCTTAAAAATATAACAACAATAATTTAAGTTCCCGTACTTGACAGATTAATGTGCTTTACAATAAAATAATACATACACAAAAATGCACATAAGTTTGCCTATAATCGAAATATTTTAAATATAAATAATGTATATTATTAAAAGCTCATTTAAATCTTGTTTAGGCATTCTCAACAAAGCCAAGATTATTGACTAGACCATACTTGGTCACCTTATAATACCCGTTTTTATTCCCTCACTTGACCTATTGTATTGAAGTGTGGGGTGGTGCATTTGACTCATATTGTTCAAGCATTATAAAGGTTCAAGAGAAAGCAGCGAGAATGCTTGTCTCAGCTAATAGATTAGCTCATCCTAAACCTATCTTTAAACTACTAAACATCTTAACGTTTAGACAACTATATTTATACTCAATACAAATGTTTATGTATAATTGCAACAGTGGTCTTTTACCTAAAATTTTTGATATGTTTAAACTTAATCAAGATGTTCATCGTTACAATACAAGACAATCTACACAAATACGTATATCCATGGCAACTTTAGAAATAAGACTTCATTCTGTAAGAATTAAGGGTGCTATAATTTTGAATTATTTTAACACAAGACTCAAGTTTACTACTTATTCAATAATGAACTACAAATGTATACTTAAAGAATTTATATTACACAAAGATGTTAATATATAACATATCACAATTACATTTAATTTTTCTACACCTGCACGCTATTTTTGTGTTTAATACTATGATATATATATATAGTGAAATATGTAATAGGCGGTATAACATTATACAATGTTCTTCCCCTGTTCTCTTTACGTTATTATATACGATTTGCCTTCATTTGACTCGTATGTATTGTAAAGAGTTACAATAAATTTTATTTTATTTGAATTTAAAATACATATATATATATAATAAATAAATTGAAATACAATCTATTTGGTGATGCACAAATTAAAATAATATAATAACATTGTTCACATTAAGAAAAAGTATTGAAATGAGAAATTGTCAAACTGCCAAGTAGTACATTCATTCAAAATAATTTTCTTTAAAGTAATGTTTGTGGATCATGTACAGAAATGATTTACACTTGTGAAGGAGTATGTGTCCTAGAGTTATTGGTTTTACTTAATATGTTGAAACATAAAATATATATCAATTAGTGATACGGGTAGTTTGTATGCAGAAGTGTGGTGATAAAAAAGTTGTAGAAACAGCAATGTTGGCAAACACTACAGGGAATAACCATATTCTCATGCATGCAGCAAAAAAATTGCAAAACAATTATGCGCATATATAAAATGTTACTTAGTAGAAATTTCTATTCACAATTACTTCATATACTTATAAACATATTTATGATGGCGACGATCATAGCGTAATCTTCCTAAAATTACAGATGTTTTGCTTTGTTTCAGGGTGATCCTGCATTCATTGTGATTAGCTGCACCAGTGACCTCTATCTGTGTCGCGACCTCAAGTCCAGGAACATGCGTAAGTTCTCGATGAAGAAATCTGCCTTTTTCATCCTTCTCAGGATTTCTGGTACTCCTGGCTGCCTTTCTTGTCTTAAAATTGTATCTCGGTTTCTGCTAAATAATTTTAAATGGATATGCCGGTAGAAAGATGGTAGTTAACTTTTTGTCCATGGCCTATTTTGCTGAAGTGGCTTCAAATAGCACAAAGCTATCTTGAGTTTTGTTTAACTGGAATACAATAAATGCTATGTTAATATTTCAGATCCAGGACAAAATTTAAAAAAAACTCACTGATCTCCTGACATTCTAAAATCTGTTATAACAATTTGTTGCAATCATAGATATTGTATGCTTTGATAATTTATTTGTATGAGTTTGAAGAAGTCCATGTTTGCCCAATTATTGCTGTCCACTGATTGATCTTCTCCTTGCTGTCCACTGATTGTCTTCTCCTTGCTGTTCACTGACTGTCTTCTTGCTGTCCACTGACTGTCTTCTCCTTGCTGTCCACTGATTGTCTTCTTGCTGTCCACTGATTGTCTTCTCCTTGCTGTCCACTGATTGTCTTCTCCTTGCTGTTCACTGACTGTCTTCTCCTTTGCTGTCCACTGATTGTCTTCTTGCTGTTCACTGACTGTCTCCTTGCTGTCCACTGATTGTCTTCTCCTTGCTGTCCACTGATTGTCTTCTCCTTGCTGTTCACTGACTGTCTTCTCCTTTGCTGTCCACTGATTGTCTTCTTGCTGTTCACTGACTGTCTCCTTGCTGTCCACTGATTGTCTTCTCCTTGCTCTCCACTGACTGTCTTCTTGCTGTCCACTGACTGTCTTCTTGCTGTCCACTGACTGTCTTCTCCTTGCTGTTCACTGACTGTCTTCTCCTTGCTGTTCACTGACTGTCTTCTTGCTGTCCACTGATTGTCTTCTCCTTGCTGTCCACTGATTGTCTTCTCCTTGCTGTCCACTGATTGTCTTCTTGCTGTCCACTGATTGTCTTCTCCTTGCTGTCCACTGATTGTCTTCTCCTTGCTGTTCACTGACTGTCTTCTCCTTTGCTGTCCACTGATTGTCTTCTTGCTGTCCACTGATTGTCTTCTCCTTGCTGTCCACTGACTGTCTTCTCCTTGCTGTTCACTGACTGTCTTCTTGCTGTCCACTGATTGTCTTCTCCTTGCTGTCCACTGACTGTCTTCTCCTTGCTGTCCACTGACTGTCTTCTCCTTGCTGTTCACTGACTGTCTTCTCCTTGCTGTTCACTGACTGTCTTCTTGCTGTCCACTGACTGTCTTCTCCTGGCTGTTCACTGACTGTCTTCTTGCTGTCCACTGATTGTCTTCTCCTTGCTGTCCACTGATTGTCTTCTTGCTGTCCACTGATTGTCTTCTCCTTGCTGTCCACTGATTGTCTTCTTGCTGTCCACTGATTGTCTTCTCCTTGCTGTCCACTGATTGTCTTCTCCTTGCTGTTCACTGACTGTCTTCTTGCTGTCCACTGACTGTCTTCTCCTTGCTGTCCACTGATTGTCTTCTTGCTGTCCACTGATTGTCTTCTCCTTGCTGTCCACTGATTGTCTTCTTGCTGTCCACTGATTGTCTTCTCCTTGCTGTCCACTGATTGTCTTCTTGCTGTCCACTGATTGTCTTCTCCTTGCTGTCCACTGATTGTCTTCTCCTTGCTGTTCACTGACTGTCTTCTCCTTTGCTGTCCACTGATTGTCTTCTTGCTGTTCACTGACTGTCTTCTTGCTGTCCACTGATTGTCTTCTCCTTGCTGTCCACTGACTGTCTTCTTGCTGTCCACTGACTGGTCTTCTCCTTGCTGTCCATTGACTGGTCTTCTTGCTGTCCATTGACTGGTCTTCTTGCTGTCCACTGACTGGTATTCTCCTTTCTGTCCACTGACTGGTATTCTCCTTGCTGTCCACTGACTGGCATTCTTCTTGCTGTTCACTGACTGGTCTTCTCCTTGCTGTTCACTGACTGTCTTCTTCTTGCTGTTCATTGTGTACGTTGCATCTTTGCTGAAAAGTTTTTTTCTGTATTTCCACAATAACATTTTTTAAACCTAGTATTAAGTCTTTGTGCAATAATTGCAGCATGGCTGAATACTTTACATTGAAGTGGCGATGGCATTAGAATGAACAATGCAGTGAAGGGGGAAGTATAAAACGCTTTGAGCAGTCCTATGGACAGGATTCCGTGCTATATAAGAACTTTGACATTTCTGCAGTAATTTAAAATTATTTTTTTATTTTTGTTTCTTTCAGCTGTTCACAACGCCGAGTTTATTCTGACAGGAATCTTGAAGCAAGAAGTGGACTACCAGTCATACCGACTTGGCTGGTCATGAGAGCATTATTTCATGTGCCACAGCACTTGCAAACCAACCATGTGAACTGAACGTTGAAATATGCGGAATATATCAGCGAATTCACTGCCATTAAATGTATTTGTGGTGTGGCTGTTCGAAGATAAAATGGTTGGAAGTAAAAGCGTCTTGTTTAATAAACGGCAGCACAAAAATCAGTTGGCAATGCAGTGTAGATATATAGTTTTATAACGAGGAAGGATAGTTTTTGTGTCTGTATGACTGTTAATTGTACTGGCTATCCCAAAGTTAAACTGGTTGGGAGTAAACGTGTTTTAGTCGGGCAGCGCAAAGACCAGTCGGAAATTCAATGTAAATATGTATAGTTTTATAGTGATGACTGATAGTTTTGTGTCCATGTGTTGCCATTGATTGTACTGGCTTTTTTTAAATGAAACTGGTTGGAAGTAAACATGTCTTGTTTAATAGGGCTGCACAAGACCAGTCGATAATGCAATGTAAATATGTATAGTTTTATAGTGTGATTGATAGTTTGGTGTGTGTCCATGTGTTGCCATTAATTGTACTGGTTTTTCTTAAGTGAAACCGGTTGGAAATAGATGTCTTGTTTAATAGGGCAGCACAAGACAAGTCGATAATGCAATATAAATATGTATACCCCTGGTAGTTTTGTAATGATGAATGATAGTTTTGTTATTGAAATTCGGAAAATGAGAACGTAGATATTGTCCATAAATGGGTTATACGATGAAGATACATTAGTTTTAGTTTAGGATGTTGTCACAAATACCGGTAGTTAAAGGAAAAGTCAAAGGTGTCAAATTAGAATTATGCTAATCACGAGGTATAAATAGACCTGTAGTTTTCTTCAACATGTGCCTAAAGTCGGCTCACAAATCAACATGGTTTCTTCGTTTGTAACTGCACGAAGGATGTAGGAATTTTGACGAAGTCTGTTTCGTGTGGTTTTGTGTTATATAGGCTCTAGCAATTAACCTGCAAGTTTTCCTGTATTCTACATACAATGTAGTCGTGGTAGAAGATATGGCATGTGCTATTCACACACCCATTAGATGACAGTTATGTTCATCAAATTAGGCATCACATATGACAGTTGATATCTCTTTAATTCCCACACCATTACATACCATTTTATTTCATTATTTATGCATGCAACAACGAAATAAAATAATGAAAAAATTCAGACGAGAATTTTATTCTTAAGAGTAAACGTTTCCAACATGGAAAACAATAGAATGATGACACGTTACACTTGTTAACATATAAATAAAGCAGCTGTCATATATATAGGACTATTTCACAAAGGGTAAACCAGACGAACTAGGATTATTTGCATCTGCTGCCACAGTGAAATCGTTCAGTAAAATTACATCCAGTGGTTGCATATTTTTCCTGCTTAGTTGATCTGAATATTTTACCAACAACACACTGTGATTTGGTTTTATCTTTAAAATGTGACCATTTAATAATGACATTATTCAACGATGTAACAAATAGATTGTTGCACTTATCATTATCCGTCACTACTTAGCCTGTGCTTGACACCGGCTCACAGAATTTCTTGCAAAATACACATTTCCGGTTGAAGAAATGAAGAGGTATAGAACTACCTGACAATACATGGAACATAATGGCCAATATGTATGGAATATCTACGTGAATACAGATCCATCACAATTCGGCGATACAAAGTCGGTCGGACCACCTCGCCAATCATAATGTCAACCAGCAAATTCCCGACATTAGACGCGTCACTCAACATTATATGACACGTCACTTGATAACAGGTGACATGATATTAAATGATACACCACTTTACATTAGATGATACGTCACCTGATATCATGACACATCTCTTGACAAGTGATGCACCACTTAACATTAAATGACGTGTCGCCTGACATTAGAAGACACGTCACTTGACACGCTGCATGATGACAGCATTCAGTAGCTTTCCGGCCTCGAGTGTTTGTGCCTCGTCTGTCAACTCTCTGTTTGGAAACGTCGTCAGCAGAACAAAGTGTACATTTGCATATTCGGGGCGAGCAGTAGGGAAGTCAAGAAACGCAACATCACTTGTTATAATAATAATTTCTATAATTACCAAGTGTTGCAAAGTTTATACAAGCAATTAGAACATACACAAACAATAAAATAATCATGCTAAAAGTTTGGATTATTTTTTAATGTGAGGTTAAATTAAACATGCTGCTACTCTACATACAAATACAATGACATACAACATAAGTTTGCTGTTGAACAGCAACAAATGTTTAACAAGATTGCCACCCAAAACAAAATTCCAGATGGCAAGTGAGTAAGGAAGCCATTGGCTTGTCAAGAGTCAAAATAGACATGAACCAGATATGATGTGTTTGCATTAAAATGTCCACAAAATAGACCAAATATAATGTGTATGCATTAAAAATTCCACAAAACTAATATGCTTTTAAAATGAAACCCGAGTAGGATCTATGCAATGAACATTACTGACTAGCAAAAGGATATGTGATGATGAACTGTCTGATGTCTGCCACCCTGTTTGTGTGGTTGAACTTGCTCACCAATCTACAATGCAACAAGACACAGATCTGATCTGATGATAATCAAACACAGTTCTGACTTCACCAAACTCGTAACAGATGAGAGCGGGTAAATTTACTCACTACCAAAGGAAGTTTATCAAAAAGCATACAAAAGGATTCACCGTCTGTTTGTGTACACATTTCATCAACAGTTCAATGACGAAACAACTGAATAAGAAGTTAAGATCAACACAAAGAGCCATGGAAAGAAAGATGCTGAACATGAAGATAAAACAGAAGGACCACCAGGACAAGTGAACGTGACATGAGGAAGAGTTTAGCAGAGGCCACATCTTGCAGTGGATGAACAATTTTTCTCAATCCACTGTATTCTCTACTACTGAAAAGCGTAGTGTTGCTAAACTACAACCTTTTACAGTTATACATGCTTTTACCTATAATTGCATTTTATTTTTATTACTGATTTTAAAGCAGTTTTTGTTTTCACGCTTTCGTCTATTCAGTAGTTCTTGGTGTATTTAGCTGCTACTTTATCTTGGATAATTGTTTCCCTTGCACACCGATATTTAAATTTGGTATTCTATTTCGGGTAATATAATTTACACGTATAACTATAAGTATCACTGTGATATTAATTTATGTTATCAATGTTGTATTTAAAGTGCTTCTGAACAGATTTTATTCCCAAATTTACGGCGCTATGTAAATTAAGGTTATTATAGGTTATTCAGGGCTCAATTTTAACAGTAATACATTGTTATTATTAGAACTAGATTACTAGACCTGTCAGTACAGAAATACATTCGGATTACCACTATATTTTAAGACATTTTGCTCAAGGTACCGTATGGTGGTACACCAGTGTACTGGTATTTTTATGCTTTTTGAAACCCGTATTTTCATTCAGTTGAACGGGTATAACATATAGTATGTTAAATCTTCAACTGACAATACTTGAAGCTTCCGAAACTACGTATAAGTCACCACATTTGAATGAAAAGACAACGCATTCGACACATCATAGCTATTGTGCTACTTCCATATAGAGTACACATATACTGAAGAGCAAATCGCGTAAGTCGATCAATGGCCACAGTGTGGCGCCACTGTTAAATCCACACGAATATGTTTCCTGCCGGTGTGTGGAACATTAGTTATTAAGGTTCAACACTAGCTGTAATTTGCTTGGCACTGTGTCTGCTGATACAAGGTCAAAGAAAGGTTAGCATACTGTACTATATAAGATATACAGTACATACCATATACCGTACACAACACTAGTCTTTTAGTAGCCAAATCATACCGCAATCATATTATATGATAATTATTAGCAAAGTTATGATGCTTTAAATTACTCAAACTTGTGTACACTGCAGAAGTATTCACCACATGCAGAGTTAAAACAGGACCATGTTAAATTAGTTATTTTGTGGATTACTAGACATTTCTCCTTAAAATCTACAAGACAGACCTTGAGCCATCTGCAAGTCTAATCTGCAGACTGGTCGTTGGCTTTGACGTGTCTACATTCACCGCCGTCTGAGCGCTTGCCTCGTTCTGTTTATGTGCGTCCTCGGAAGATGCTGCCGCATTCGTCACAACATTAGGCACCGCACTGGAAATAAATATAGGTATACAATAAATAACTACAGTAATCAAACATTGTTCACCAGGTATATGGTTATTGCAAAGATTACGTTATTCACAATAAAAACTTACAAAACTCTTAATGTGACAGTTTTTGTATTTTAATACGTTGTGAAAGTGAAACCTATAATATTAAAACTGACATAACAAAGAAAAGTACTCCACAACTTGACAGCACTAGTCTTTAAATTTGTTATACAATTTGTATTATATGCTAGAGATCTAAGTTGTGAATAAGTACTGTAAATCAATTAATCAATTACAATCTTGTGTGATCAGTCATTTTTTATTATAAAAACAAAATCATGCTGAATTTTGACCTGTTCATGAGTGATCAGAACTCGCTGGAAATCTTGTGCCACACCACACAGCTGCATGCCACACCACACAGCCTGGACAACCGAGACTAGTTATGGCGTCTAAGACCCCTCATCAACAACCAAATGTGACCAATGGTCAGGTTAATTCAAATTTAAAAGTGACAAAAGACCAAAACATTTACGGTGGCTTCTCGTGAAATCCAACAGGCGACAGCACCTTTTATGCTACAATCCCATTGGCTGCCCACAATTTACAGTCACACAAACCAATTATACAATATGATACAAGTTTATTGTCCAATAAAACTTTGGATAATTGTCTTCTGCTTGCTGAGCATCAGAGACAAAGAGGATAAAATGTTAAGTAAACATGGTGAATAACAGTAATATACACATGAAATGAGTTAATGAAAGTAATAACAGTAGTAAATAAATTAAAGTAGTCCATACAATATAATCATGTTGCCTTTACATACATAAGTTAGTGCAGTTTAAGACATGCGATCACATACATTATTATTAAATTGCTGTAACTTGGGTAGTAACATATATAATCAATCATATTGGCCAAACCGATGAAAGATTATGAAAATCAAACCGATTCCCAACACTATGAATAAATGTGGTATTTAAATATGTCACTGGTTAAATCAACCCTAAAATTTCCTAGAGTGACCAAAATATTTGTACATGCAGTCATGCACAGAACAGGCACAACAAGGGATAGGACAAGATGTCACATGTGACTTGAACAATTCCAGAGTCTCAACCTAGGGATGTAGGTGATGAACCACTGGCTACCTACCTGCCAAGCATGTTGCCAGAACCCGAGAAAGCCTTCACTTTCACTCTTGGTGCCACAAACTCCTCCTGTCTGTGGTCTTCCATGTTCAAGTTTACCTCACCTCCCTTCGCCTGTCGAATTAGTTCCCTTGGGACTTCCCTGGAAGGACAAGGAGACAAATGTGAATCGTGCAACTAAAGGCAAGTTCTTATATAGCGCTGTATCCAGTCTGTAGGACCGTTCAAAGCTCTTTAAACTTCACCCCCTGGCAGACCTGCATTCCAACACCAACTCGACTTCTCTGGGAAGTATTCAGCCATGCTGCAATTACTGCCCGAAGACTATTCGTTCACATATCCACCACTATCTATAGCCAGGTACTCATTTATACATCTGAGTGAACTTTGGCTACGTGGGGTGAACGAAACTGCCCAAGTTTCCAAATGGCAGCACAAGAATTCGAAACAAGGTTCTCTCGGTTGAGAGTCCATTGTTCCAACCACTATGCCACATGGGGGGGCATTGCTATTAGACTAATGAACAACTCATGGGTATTTCATAGGTCAAAGTTCATATAAAACAGCTGCAAAAGGTGTTTGATAATATAAAGCAAAATTAGCATATTTAAAGTGGTAAGAGTTTAGAGGAATGCTGAATCAAACAAATGCCTTACCCTCTTTTGACAGCATCAAGAAATTCAGCATTGGATTCATCAACAAAATCACGCAATGGTCCGTCATCAATACTGAAGCCATTCCTCCAGAGCTTCAGTGTCATGTTCACCTACAAAGGGACAAAAATCGCTCTTTTCATATACATTGTAACTAAGAATACCTAGAAAAGAATCAATTGTTTGTGAAAAAAATAGCAGGTGCTAACTATACAAGCATCACAAAGTCACTGCAACAATTTAGCTGGACTTAAAAAGAAAATCCTAAGAAACACTAGCAGGAAGATACCACGAATATCATCCTTAAATTCTGTGGATAAAACACCATTGAGTGTCCATTAGACACATCTAAACGAAATTATGAGTGGATTTTGTTCAGCTGCCACACGATGGTCCAGCAAATAAATTGTCATCCTCAAGAAGATTACTGAACCTGTACAGACAAAACATTAAAACAAGTTCAAAATGATTCGTTTTGTTAAGCAGAACTACGTTTATAAAACCATGTGCGATTAAAAATCTGTGGTGTATGATAACTGTGTGGATTACCACCAACAAAGAGTCAGATTAGAGCATTAGGGTAAATGTAGAACCAGGACGACACGGACCTGGCGTTGACTGGGCATACCCACTGCCCCACTTCGTACTGCCACAGGGGGGGTGTCTTCTGTGTCGCCCAAACGATAGCCAGTTCCAACAAATGCTGGCGCCCTACTGCGGGCTGGTGCAGAGGCTTCATTTCGGTCAACAACTTCAGCACCATGTCTGAAACACACATCAAGATGTAAATTTAATAAGACTTTTGTGCCAGAAGGTAAAACTGGATATAATTAGAACACTATGCCTGCTGCATATATACGCATACTGGTAATATTACTTCCCACGAGGAAAGTGCCGCTTCATTGCAGATTCCATAACATATGTTCATTAGTCTGTAATAGTGAACCACTAAACCAGTGCATGTATATCATAAAAACAAAATTTTTGCACATTTTTAACACCCATATAACAAATGATTAAAAATATCCTTCACATCTGCTGAAGCCAGAAGTTGCATACAACAAGCCATTTATATATATAATTAAATAGCTTCTGACCAAAACTTACTCTTTTGCAGCTTTGAACATTTCCTTCACAACCTCTTCGCCTCCGACTTTCTTACGAGGTCCAAGGATCTGCTGCCCCCTGTTGGCAAAAAAATGCACAATATTGATTCCTTAATTATAATTTTTTTATTTTCACCTGTCACTAATGAAATGATTCAAAAACAAGACAAGCAAAACAACTTAACTGAGGAAGAAGATTTCAGATTAAGAGTATGACAAAGATGAAGAAGAACAGTCACAGGAAAAATCACAGTTTTGCTTAGGAAATTATTCCTTGCAATCTAGGTGTATATGGTCATAATGGCATACTTCTGCATGGCTTTCTCAAATGTTTTTCGTAATTTGGTTCCTGTGTCTCTATTTGCTACATTCTTGACTTACCCCCCATGCTCTGAGCCACCAGTGTAGAATGCCTGATGATCATCATCAGAGTCTGAGTCGCCTGGTCTTGTGTTCATCAGGGTCGCTATCCTGTTGGAGTGAATATAACAGTTCCGGTAACACAGCAACTACTGCAAGAGTCTGTGGCTAAACTAGTGTGTATTCATCTTGTAAGAGTTTTGGCTGTGTTTGGCCACAAATGTGTCAGCTGTCTTTTAGCAGTCAAGTCAGTGAGCATTCTAAAACAAAGGGTCTATTCTAAATTCTCACCCAAAGAACATATTCCCCCACATTATGAAGTTGCCGTATCTGAGTATCATGTACAATAATGAAACGCTTGGCCTTCGCATACTTTCAACAACTACACGACATAAGCATATACTACACCAAATTTAAACTTTAATTTCTATGTTTAAATAAATGCCTGTTGTCAGAAAACCATAAAGATAAAAAATTCTCTATATGAATCAACAATAAATAAACAGCTTTATTGCAGCACTAAAGCACAATGCCACTTGAAATACATAACCATACCTTTCGTCATGACAAACCATGCCAGCAGCCCCAACAACATGTAATTTTTTAAATCCATATGACATACTGGCAATCTGTCATGTTATTATAAAATAACAACAATAAAAAACAGCCATAATTGGGTGACAATGTACACTTTGTTGAACTGTATTGTGTGAGTCAGTGTGACAATGTACACTTTGTTGAACTGTATTGTGTGAGTCAGTGTGACAATGTATACTTTGTTGAATTGTATTATAAGTCAGTGTAGCAATGCATACTTTGTTGAACTGTATTGCTTGAGTCAGTGTGACAATGTACACTTTGTTGAACTGTATTGCGTGAGTCAGTGTAACAATGTATACTTGTATTATTTTGTTGAACTATATGTAAAGGGGCAAAGTATCTCACCTTCCTCTGTCAGGACCTCTGACAGGAGCACTGGCAACACCAGAATTCTGATTATTGAGATCTGTTGGTGGCGTGCTTGATCGCATTGATTCAGGCATTGCCATGTCTTCGCCTCCATCATCATCCTCCTCGTAAAATGACGCCATGGCAACCTGCACAGAAGCATGTTTCTACAGGTCAGTGATCCATATGCTGCAGATTTTTTTATACTATATGCAATATTTTTAATTTAACCACAGGTAAAATTTTAAGTATAATATTGGAACTGAAAATTTTAAATATGAACTGAACTAGGCTGTGGTGCTATATATATATATATATATATATATATATGCTGTGTACAATTTTGACAAAAGCTGTTGTTGTGTGAACTACTGACCTTCGGGGATTAACATAGAAGTTTGCATGTGGTGCACATACAATATGTACACAAACGTGAAAATAATTTAAAAACTAAAATAGTGCAAGGAAGACATGTAACTAAAATCGGATGGCATTTTTACCTTCAGATGAGATGGTCCCTAGACTAGTGCGAAGGAAGGGTTGACTAATAAAACAGCACAAAGGAAATATATTCTCAAAGTAGAAAAAGTGGAACAAGGACGGAATCACTTTCCATTGCACATTGCATATTGTATATGTAGATGAATGATGGTCCATGCCATGGACGTTCAAAGTAAAGTAATTACTACAATATTACAGTCTACAGCACTTTTGAAAAAATAAACACAAATCAATTATTTTTCTCTATTAATCTTGACAATTACTGCAGGCATTTTCAAGATTACAGCATTGATTAGTAAAATAAGTCAGGAACGATCTGAACCAGAGAATACTACTGAAAATACATGACGCATTTTAACGGGTAACTAAAGTGGTCTTGTGTTAACTTTCGGTTTTATTTCAATCACCCAAATTATCGTCCACCACAGAAACATCCCTCCTGGATTTGGAATGAAATTCAGGAAAGAGAGTTGCGGTATTGTAATAGTTACGTCTAAGCTCCATGCTGCTGACTCTAGGTAGAATTTGGCACGTTCAGCATCGGCGCCTGTGACGCTGGTAAATTGTACAATCAATTCGTCGTGACTTGCATCTGCCATTTTTAAAGTTCTGTGGTGACCCCTGGCGCCTAGCAGTGAGGAAAGACTAAACGTTTCGAAATTACACACCAGGCGGCACTGTTTGCTTTCTCCAAATTTATTTTGCATCAATCATTTGCGTCAATCACCATATTAGACTGGACGCGTTCAAAAAATCCTTGCGGAAATAAAGCATAAGGTGTTTTTTGTAGAAGTCGGTAACAGGAAATTATATATATTTGTTAATTTTAATTTTAAACATATTGACACTGTTAGCATTAACACAATCATTAGATGATTTGTACGTTCTCACATCCAACGTATGCTGCTTTGGGCCTACTGGTTCGACTGCCTTCTGCAAGTTTAACCGGCTTAGCGTAACAACAGTATTTATTCAGGATTATGAAGAAGGCAAATATATAACGTGTAGTTATACAGGAAAACATAGCAGCTATATATTTTGGAGGTGTTCAAATATAGACTGAACTGACAATGACACATGCAGTTTAAGGTGTATGTACTTTCTGCACAGCGAGATTGCAATGCAGAACACACACATTTCTCTGCTGTTCAACATTATATTTTAAAAGAAGCTGGCAGCTTGTCAAAGATGACCTTGATGGGGATATGTGTTCGTCTCTTTGTTGTGCCTGAAATCACCCGTGCAGGTTCTGACATGAACATCAACATTAATGTGATACGAGCAATAGAAGAACATCAGTATCTCTTTTGCAGACACAACATCGTTGCTGAAGTCATTGTTGATGCTGCACTTATCGTGTGCTAGCCTCTCCGTGCGTCGCAGCGAGGGCTGAACGATCAGGGTGAATTTGTGGCGGATGCACTTTCTGTTCGTCACGAACAACCCCGCAACAACAAATGCCTTACCAGGTGGTTCATTTGAAATCCGATGTTATTATATAAACCTTGCCAGATCAGCGTTGTTCTCCGGAAGTTTGGGGAAAGGAAAGGGAAAAGACACCTCTCACGGCCTTCAATGACGTGTTATATGGGTGCGTCGCTTTTTGTAGAGGTGGGGAAAAAGGTCAATGTTTTAAAACCAAGGGGCTCCCATCTTAATTGATGGACAAATTTGTCAGTAGAATGAAAAATTTGTTGTTGAAAATCGGTGAAAAATCAGCGTGATTTCTTACTTTTTCCTTAACTATAGCTAAAAAGTGCGATTTATGAGTGAGAAACTAGTTTTTAGCATAATGTTTTCAATTATAGAGCTACGATCATGATATATTTATATATTCCTACATTCCTAGACACAAATAATTAATTAATTAAAATTCTAAGACTATAGTCACTTTCACAAAAGTAGCATTTTCTATGTTTTTAAAAGTTTTATTTTAATGTCACACATGTAACGCAAATGTTCATAAAGTTTAATTTCCAAATGGTTCATAAATCAGTATTCTACTTATGTAACACCAACATATAAAGGACAAGCAAAACTTTAACTATATAACGTACGAAATATAAATGCCACACAAGTGAAATATAAGTGTCACACAAGTAACACTACATTACGTGTATGACAGTATGACACCTACTATCTATATACCATGGCCGAATGTCATTTCACAGGCTCTTAATTAATATCATTTGGAAACACATGTTTGCTTAGCTGTTTTTTTATCAAATAAATATATTATATACATTTCTAACAAATCTGGCAGTGTCCAGTAAATTGACCTATATAAATTGAGGTCATTTAGCATTCATAATTTGACAGTGACACTATTAACAATATAACCTGGGTACTTTTGTCGATTTACATTTCCAGATAATTTTATTTAAAACTGAGAAACCATTCAATAATAAAGAAAATGTTGAAAGAAGCTGTGAAAAGCTCTCTGTAAACTAATTTATTCGTTAAAAAAAAAATTAATTATGAAAACCGAAGTTCCTCCTCATATAGAAAGTTAAAGATGTTGTTGTTATTGCTTGCTGGAGTAGTAACCAAATAGTTAGATGGTGATGGATTAGTACCATGTCCGAAGTTGTATTCATCATTGGCGATAACTTTGCGCTAGTCCACCAGGCCGTGATATACATTCTTCAGTATGAACCCGGATGGCAATTGGTCGATGCAATTGAAGTGAATCAACTGTATGTGACACTTTGGGAGGAAACTGAAGAAAACACCTGGTACATTGGTGCTGCACATCAATTGATAATGACTCAATTGTTAAATTTGTCATTGACCATATGCACCGTGTCCAGGCAGGTAACAATAATTATCAATAACGATATTCCACACCTGGGGATTCTGTAGAATAGAACGAAAATGTCTGTAAAGCCAACTGGAGACTGGGCAGTGTTTTTCTCAAGAAGTAATTTCAAATTAACCAGTGGCAATGACATCACAACTGCTTTCAACCTGCCTTGATGATAGTACCAATAGGCGTGAACACTGTCTATCAATGTCGTAGTCACGAGTTGACCAAAACATATATAGGAGTGGATGGGGGGATGATTGTAGCCCTATGATTGACAAAATTATGCTACGAACTGGGGCTTCTCTCAAAAATCGCACTTTTCAGCACTACTTCACAAAAAAAGTAAGAAATCACGCGGATTTTTCACCAATTTAAAATATTTTAATTTTCTCCTGACATATTTAGTTATCAAATAAGATGTGAGCCCCTGCGACCTGACCATGTCACAAAAACAAGTGACAGTTTCTCCCACCCCTACTCTTCGGTACCACACTTAATGGATTCTTCCCGATATATATTGAAAACAATATTGATTCGGTTGTATGATGACCATATTTGAAACTACGATGCTGTGGAGATATATCCAAAGTCACCTAAATGTATTTGTTCGACCATACTTGCCAGATCGATGGTTTCCGGGCAACCAATGTTTGCTGTAAATATGTCAGCACATATTTAGTTCCAGTTCTAATAGAGTCATTCATATTAACTAATGATAATGGCACCATCGTCACCCCATGTTTCAACATTTAACAAGATTTGCCATCCAAGCCAAAGGCCCAGATGGCAAGTGGACAAGGAAGCCATTGGCTTATCGAGAGTCCAATACTGTTCATCTACCTATAACCCGCCCTCTTGAGATATGTGTCAACCTTGTTTTTAAACATATTCACGCTGCTAGCAGTTACACAATCTGTAGACAATTTGTTCCATTCATTTATTGTCCTCTGTGAGAACGAGTGCTTCCTGATGTCCAATCTACATTGATCCTTTACTAATTTTACCTCATGTCCTCTAGTTCTGCTACCCTTCTTGAGTGAGAAAAACATATTTCTATCAATATTTTCATACCCATTCAATATCTTAAAAACTTCAGTCTGATCTCCTCTTAACCTCCTTGTCTCTAGAGTTGTTAAACCACATTCTTTCAGGCGTTCTTCATAACTAAGGTCTCTCAGTTCTGGAATCATTTTAGTTGCTCTCCTTTGTATGCGTTCAAGCGTATCTATATCATTCTTACGATATGGTATCCATGCTTGTATACAGTATTCTAAATGAGGTCTAACTATTGCTTTATAAAGAGGTATAATTAACTTTTTTCCCTTGTATGTTATGTTTCTTCTAATCAATCCAAGAATTTGATTACCCTTTGAAGCTGCAATACCACACTGCTCTGAAACTTTCATATCAGTGCTTATTGTAACTCCTAAGTTCTTTTCTTTTACAGTAGTACCCAGAACAGTATCTCCCATTTTATAGTTTACATCCAAGTTCCCATGTCCTGTATGTAGGCATTTACATTTCCCAAAATTTAACAACATCTGCCATTTCTCAGACCATTTCACTAATCTGTCTAGATCGTTTTGTAAATGTTGTTTATCACCATCAGTATTAACCTTTCTAAACAGTTTTGTGTCATCTGCAAATTTCAGTACGTTACTTGTTATACTGTCGTCCAAGTCATTGATATATATATATATATATATATATTAAGAATAATATAAGTCCTAATACTGATCCTTGGGGTACCCCACTCAAAACCGATTTCCAATTTGAAACTTCTCCATCTACTACAACTCGTTGTCTTCTGTCAGTCAGCCATTGCTCTATCCAGTCAGTTATGCTATCCCCGATACCACGGGCTTTTAATTTAAGTAGTAATCTTTGATGTGGCACTTTGTCAAAAGCTTTCTGAAAATCTAAGTAGATAATATCTACTGGCGATCCCACGTCTATCCACTTAGTGATTTCTTAAAAAAAACATAACATATTTGTTAAGCATGACCTCGCTTTAAGGAATCCATGTTGAGATGAATTTAATAATTTATGCTTAACGAGGAAGTCCACCATAATTATGGTCTTTAATTAACCTTTCTAATAATTTACAAATCACTGACGTTAAACTCACTGGTCTGTAATTCTCCGACTTATTTCTCGAAACCTTTTTAATAATGGTATGATGTTTGCTTCTTTCCATTCAAACGGAACAACAATGACAAGTTGAATACTCTTGCAAGAGTTATATTGATTTGTTCTAATGTTTCCATTAGTAATTTTGGAGGAATCCCATCCACTCCCGGTGATTTAAGTAACATGCTCTGTAAGCCAATATTGAGGCCAGCTTCACAGGGCCTTGGGGAACACTTCCACCAGCTTACACGACAGATGTTTTGCTCAAACCTTTACTGCCCCTCACTACTTCATTTAATGAGGTTTCATAGGTACCATCACCGTTCTTTCGCATTGTACCATGGAATAGAACTGCTGCAGTTGCTCCTGTCTTGGACAAATACATCAACTTGCTGCTTTCCGAGTTCTTAAAAGTGAGTCCTGAATAGCATCAGTGGCAAAATCCCTGGTAGCAATATTGTAAACAGAAGTGTGATGTATCTCAGGCGAAAAGACGTTTAACTGCTTCAATGTAGAAACCAATTAATCATCATCTTCATTGTCACGTTTCTGTCTCCATGGCTTCGCCTTATTATGTGCAAAGTCTGTCTTCATGGCTCTAATCGAACATTGCATGGCTTCGCCTTATTATGTGCAAAGTCTGTCTTCATGGCTCTCATCGAACATTGCATGGCTTCGCCTTATTATGTGCAAAGTCTGTCTTCATGGCTCTCATCGAACATTGCATGGCTTCGCCTTATTATGTGCAAAGTCTGTCTTCATGGCTCTCATCGAACATTGCATGGCTTCGCCTTATTATGTGCAAAGTCTGTCTTCATGGCTCTCATCGAACATTGCATGGCTTCGCTTTATTATGTGCAAAGTCTGTCTTCATGGCTCTCATCGAACATTGCATGGATTTCGGCATCAATGTATAAACGGATGTTATAAGAATGCCCTTAGCCAGGATTATGAAAATTGACAGTTTACCCGTCACTTTGTATTTACCAGCTCTGCAAAACAAAAACCAGTTACATACGTATCGGGGGTTAATTGGGAATGATCAAATAAATGTCCGTCAAAATATTGGGAGAAGCCATACCGCCCCAGATGTATTGCACATCTGTAGAACAAACTGCCTAAACATTATGATAAAATCACGTACCAATATCCAATCCCTAAATTTAAACAGTCCAATTAGTCCTGACATTCATAAACGTGGTTTGATGCAATCAAAATAAAACTGACCGTACTGATCAACCCCAGTTGGTCTACGTCCATCTCCCCACTGATCTCACTGTTCCCGTGTGTATGGAATGTGTGATTGACAGTTCACATTCCGGGTGTGATGGCGTCTCTAAGATATTGAATAACCCCTTAATAAATATATATGTTATAACAGTACACATTTATATCTTAAATATACTAACTGAACATTTTCACAATTTTTTAGTAATGTTTTCTTATTGGTGTTTCATAGTTACATGTAATTTATTATTTCCAATAGTTGTATATATGGATAACTACTCGTCCGCACCAATTTTTGTGTTA
>OY759271.1:26747542-26767542 GCA_963662155.1 Lamellibrachia columna | reverse complement strand
ATCAGTTCTTTATTTCCAAATGAAAATAGAAATTTACAACATATACACATACACATCAAATGTCTGTAATTCAAATGAAAAGGGAGAAAGTAGAAGTGTATTACTTATTAATCACTTCCCCCAATGTCACAGTAACGTGTACATATTAATAGTAAACATAAATTTATAGTATATTGTTAGTAAATAACGAATAACTGAAACCCATTTAAACATGTATATTTCCAACTATTTTATACCGCACAGCAATTTATTTAAGTCATTATTTAAGAATGAGCAGATCTGCCAACGGGTAAGATGTAAGACGTTTTTAACACTTTCAAGGCCTGGATAGCGCGCTATATAAGAACGTGCCTTTACCTCTAGTTGGATTAAAGCTGATCGAGCGAAATATTATGGTGTAGTTTATCTAATATGGCCAGGGGCGTCCGCAGGCTTTTTTCCAGATGGGGGCAAACAATTCTGCTGTCTGATTTCGACCAGAAATCTTTACACTTACCAAAATGTCTACTTTCAATGAGGTTTAATGATATAATTGTATATAATCAATCAACAAATATACTAGATGATCTACTTAACACAAACATTTTAATGGTAAACAATCTACTCGCCATAAAAGACCTACATTTTACAAACATCCAGATCCAGGGGGCATGTGCCCCCTTTGCCCCCTCTCCGGACACCCATGAATATGACTATGGCCGTCTATTACCCCCTTCTCTGGTTAATTATCGGCGCAGTAAACGCATCGATAACAACGCCCCCTGTCGGAGAGTTCTTTAAGATTATCTGGCATTCCAGTTTCGAAATGATTAAGTCGACGAGGATCATATGTCGATAACTTATCATTTCTAACTTACCACGGCGCGTACACTGAATATGGCAAATGGCATTACTAGCCTAGATGAATTGATCCGGTTTCTTCGCTACCTGCATGTAAAGTGGGATCACGGATCCATATTCCACTACTGCTGTGGTTTTGTGCATTTGTATATTGCGCCTCCTCATAACAAGCCGGTCTGTGTTGCGTAGTCAAACTTTCTTTTCACACTGCGTTAGTCATCATTTGAGTCTAACTAGCACTATAGCTCGACACGTAATTAAGTTTGGAGGCACTGTCCACCAGAGGGCGTGTTCGTAATGAGCAGACGGCGGTGGGGGGGGGGACTTACATGGCGTCACTGGCGCTTGAGACGAGTATAAAGCAAGGAGACAACCCTGGTTGTCATCAGCGAGGCAGCAGAAACAGTAATCAAACAAAAACCGGCATTTTCGCGGACTTGACGTTCAGCTTCAACAATTACTGCCCAACATAATCGGGGTAAGATATCGGAGGACGCAGAGACGCTGAACACATTCAGTACAATCAGGTAATACAAACTACTTTATATTATTATCGGGTTTTTGTTGTTGCAATTATCGGCTTATGTTATCTCTATGGTATTACAATTATGCTGCAGTTATTGTGATTGTGCTTCTTTTTTATGTTATCGGAAATAACAATATTCGCTACAGTGCTCATTGGTAATACACTTTCATTTTAAGATGGTAGTTTTTCTTTTTTGTATTATTAGTATAGTAAATATCGGTTGTTATCGATTACTTCAACCTGCTTGAGATGTAGGCATTGAACCAGCTGAGGTCGCCTCGCTGATACACAATATAAAAGTGTGGAGGGAACGAGTTGTTACATTCATTTTGTCCAAGGTGATAATGGAGACTACCTATGTTGAGAATATGGCAATCCATGAGCGATCCATGAATTCAGCGTACCTAGCTATGAAAATGCCTAAAATACGAGCTGGGAACCTGCATGTAAAGAGGAGACAACAATTTTATTTCATATTGAATAACATCTTGAATGTAGGGGAGACCGGGGCTAGTTGTATACAGGAGCAAGTTGTCTCAGAGACGTTTTACGAATACATTGCAAACATTTGGAGATACCATAGACAGTGGTTGGTTGGAAGTCCACCAGCGGACACACACACGTGGAGATACCATAGACAGTGGTTTGTTGGAAGTCCACCAGCGGACACACACACGTGGAGATACCATAGACTGTGGTTGGTTGGAAGTCCACCAGCGGACACACACACGTTGAGATACCATAGACTGTGGTTGGTTGGAAGTCCACCAGCGGACACACACACATGGAGATACCATAGACAGTAGTTGGTTGGAAGTCCACCAGCGGACACACTGTCCACAAATCCGGAGTTAAGAAGATGAAAGTAACGAAATGTGGACAAAAAAGACTTTTTAACCACCTCATGTTTTTTTGGTATGCCCACATAATATCATTTCACACAGCCACTTTTTATGTTTCGTGATTGAAATTTGAAACATGTCTACTATATAGTATAAGGGGTTATGTCAAGTAGAAGTTAAATTGGAATTCAGCATGTTTAGGATGTTTGGGGCAAGTTGTTACAATTGTATTGGGGCAAGTTGCTACAACTGTAACAATGCTCAGGCGGTTTATACCGATGGCCCAGCCAGCGAGTTGTTTGTACCGATGGCCCAGCCAGCGAGTTGTTTGCTGACCATGAATAATAAACAACATTTGTTTAACCACGACGTGTGAACATTTTATTTCACTTGTTTATAACGAGTACTGTAAATGCGAGCAGTGTCAAACAAGAATATCACATATCTCAGGGCGTCTTAGACATAGGTGAAACATTGTTAGACTCTCGATAAGTCAATGGCTTCCACCATGGCTGTCCACCATCTGAATATTTTGCCTTAAGTGACAATCTTTTTAAATTTTAGGGCACAACCCTATTTAAACAATAAATAAATATTGCACGATTCATTGAAATGTGGATGTTCGTGCGCGTGTGCGTGAGTGCGTGCGTGTGTGTATCATTCAATCAAGTAGAAGCCGCATTACATATGCACTATTTCATATTCCAGTCAATAATTTATGTTCCATTCACAATTGATTGTTATGTAAAAATCCGGGGAATGAATCACAGTGCTGTTTGGAAACCAAAAATGAAAAGCTTAATGTATGAAGTTGTGAACACATGTACACTGTGTATAAGATGTATAAGTGTGTATAACCCAATTAATGTAATAGTAATAAGATGTACGAATGACACTTGCTTTGCGATCCACGAGTTATTTGCTATAACAACGAGCCCCGTATGATGTAACAACTTGCCCCGCTTACGGGGTTAGTTGTTACAGTCTGGGAAACTTCACATATCTACCAAACTACAATATGGAATATCAGTGTTATTGTATGTTTCATTAACACGAATAATAAAACTAATGAATACATTGACATAAATAATGCAACTAACATACTTTTCATAAAAAGTGACTTAACTGAAAATTGTAACAACTAACCCCGGTCTCCCCTACTCATTATCACGGAGAAAGATACATTATTGGAAAAAAATACCCGCTGACTGGTAAATGCTGGTACATTAGTAGTTTGGCTATACTCAATGGATATATAGGGAACTAAGTCTCGTGACCTAGTTTTAGCTCTGGAGTCAACTGGCGACCTCGGCTGTTTTGATGCCTGTGTAAAGAATATGTTTATATTTCGTTTTTTGGATGTACTCACGGAACTGACACCAAGCGGTGTAAATTTTTCTGGTTTCAGACCGATGAAAAGACGATAATTATATATAAGAATGGTCACTTTAATCGTCTGAGCGTTGTTAACAACTGGATACCATGTATTATCGCTCGCGCACTGACGGTATAGCAACAATTATATGCATCGCAAAATCTTGGCAAATCTATTTACTTTACTCAAAACAGTCCGTTTGGGTCATGAGCTTTCTGGCTTTATGTGCATTTAGACACCTTGTTAGGCATAAATATTCACTAACAATTTTCGACTGTTTCCACACGTCTAAATGAGCAGTTTTCGAGCCTATGTTTATGTTTTTAATATCTGAAGCGAGATCTGCTATTTAGATTTCAGGTACAATTAAGCGCGCGACACCGTGTTGACCGACAAATTCCGCAATAATCGTTCGTGATAAACTGACCTTTATGATAGGAAACAGAAGAAAACGTATTGCATCATACAAACTTACCTGAATATAACTCATCGACATAAAGCAGAACTCCTTTTCTTCGGCATGTCCCATCTACCATCTATGCCAGATCGTCAGACTTTAGGACATACATCATCAAAACGTTTCGTCTTTCAGATGGCGTGCACGAAACAGCGCCGGCAGCAGCAAGTGGCGAGGGTGGCCGAGGCTCGCACTTGTCCGAGGTTGCAGCTCATTTTGTGCGGCCTGCTCGCGCTGGTCGTTGCCATGCCAACGGCGAATGCACGTGATGTCGGCTTCCGGGCGCCCGACTGCCAACGCTGTGACGTCAGCAACGCGCTGAAGTCGCTGAAAACGGTGGCCATTTGCAATGCTTGCGGTGAGATGTACGGCATCGAGTTCGAACGCTGTTGTCTCTGCGACAAGGCTTTGTACGTTACGTGTCTCAAGGCCATTCAGTAGAGCGCATGGTCCTCGATGCGTCAAAAACCGTGACTTAGCATCATTGACTTATTTATAATAGTACATATACACTTGCACTTTTACAATTTATCCGGACGGGTCTTGTTGGCTAATAGCCTGTTAACCGATATTGACATATGTTTGTGCGCATGGGTGGGAAATTACAATTTTGCTCGTATCGGTGTGTGAACCAATACTTGGTGCCTTCGTTTAGACGATGACGAAGATTTTGCCGGATGTTAACTTAAGGCTAGTCTTACAGGAATTTCACGGTGAGGCGTTAACTACATTATCGGATGTTCCAGCGGTTCACAACTCTGTGTCTGAAATAGTTGTTCCACGCTGTCGATTCACACATACCTTCTTCTTCGATTATATGTAATCTTTTTTTATTCAAATTCTTCCTTCTTGCTCTTGAAGAGAAATACTTCATTTTTTGAAAGGTAGTTAATATTACTATGTATTCATTGCAGATATTGCATTTTAGCTGTCACAAAATATAATATTTGGCCAACGGTTTTTGACAAATGTGACTGGATGAGTTAATAAAATCGTATAATCATCATGGAAACAGTGATTCTTCATTCGTGTTTTATATGTTCTTATATCATTACTTAGTTCACAGCATAACGAGACACTTGCAATTGCTGTTTAGTCACTTAAAAATTGTTAACACGCAAACATAATACGAACGGTACAATATAATCAGCAAGATGTTTTCACACCGTTATAGTGTTGTTATATTTTCTTCCGTAATAATGGCAGTCTTCATGCAAGTATAAAGAATGTTTTCGTCTTGTTATCAGTAGCATTCGCTCCGTCGCTCTCTTTCCATAATATTAATATAAAGAATTCCCAGCCGTTTTATCAACATCATCTTGGCAGGATTACATTTCCACGATAACTCACTGGAAAGAAAATATTACAGCGAAACAGCCAAATGGGTATGTGTAATTTGCAACAGTATTTTGTTGTTGTTGTTGTTGTTGTTGTTGTTGTTGTTGTTAATATATTTACTAAATACATGTCATTAGCGATGTATGATTGCGTTGTACCCACCAGGTCCCACACCCCACACAGATACAGAGACACGTCATTAACAAAGCGATAAGATAACTTGTTTTAATATATTCCTAGAACTGACCACATAGTCGAAAGACACACCAGCATGCCATTCGATTTTAACATACAATCAACAAATAGTTCATTAAATGTTTTACTGCCACAGTCGATATTTGCCGGGGCCATCGAAGGCCTAAACCCTGCCATCAACCAAACAACTATGTCGCTGTTCTGTGTTTCTACTTACAATCGATACAGTTATAACCGGCAGTAGCAGTTAATGTTTTCATAGGAGCCAGTTTACGGCCCTGGTTTATCAAATTGCATATGAATAACTGATAGTTCGTTCAAAACACGTCCAGAGAGCGACTCTCGCGAATGGTCCAACTGTGGACATCAGTTGCGCCAAACTCTCGCGAGATCTATATGTCTCAGTTTGCATGTCGAGCTCTTTTTGAGCATGCGCGGCAAACCAGTGGATGTAGATTATCGTACGGGTTCGCTTACGTCTCGCGGACTCACATTACCAACTTTACATGAATGCACCACTCAGAGTTCGCACGTGTGTGTTTCCGATTTGTTCACGCGTCAACCAGCACCATTGGTCGCCGAGCTCGATGATACATGACGCCGCCTTCTGAGTATGTCCAGTATCGTTCCGTGTGTCTCTCGTGCGGGGGACAGCTCGGTCCTGCTGGGGTGTCGAGGCCCGAACCCGAAGGTGGAGGGCGTCGACATCGTGTGGACGGCTCGAGGAGCTACGCGAGTCCGATGTACCCCATTGATCGTTGGCGATACAGCAGCTGCTTCTTCAGTTCCTGATACTCGGCAGCTGTGTACTGATGCCGAGGCTTCGTCTGCATGAGATAACCATGTGGAAACAGACATGCAGTGTTAGTGCTGGAGGAATAGTAGCAGGTAATAGAAGCAGAGCAAACCACGACAGATATATCATTATACGAGAGAAGGACATATGTCTTCGGAACGGCGACGGCTGCCGGAGAGCGGCATCACTGGAGAAAGACGCCGATTTAGTAAACGCATTTGGGTGGCAACGTCCTGAACAAGATATGCCAAATCGAAGAGAATAAACAAGGACACATTGAATACAAACACACAATGTTACTTAGAAAGATGGCCATGTTAATACATACATACATACATACATACATACATACATACATACATACATACATACATACATACATACATACATACATACATACATACATACATACACAAACAACTATCGAAAGGACCACATGGATACAAATATATAACGTTAGCGAGAGGATCATCTTTATACAGTCACATAATGTTAGCGAGAGGACCATGTTTAAATATATCTATAACATTAGCGAGAGGACCATATTTAGATATGCATATAACGTTAACGAGAGGACCATGTTTAAATATACATATAACGTTAGCGAGAGGCCCATGTTTAAATATACATATAACGTTAACGAGAGGACCATGTTTAAATAGACGTTTAACGTTAACGAGAGGACCATGTTTATAAAGTCATATAACGTTAACGAGAGGACCATGTTTAATATATATATATAACGTTAGCTGGAGGACCATATTTAAATAGACATATAACGTCAACGAGAGGACCATGTTTACATAGTCATATAACGTTAACGAGAGGACCATGTTTAAATAGACGGCAGCAGAACATATGTTTAGAAGTTCAACAGCGAAACACATCGTAAACAAAACTATTGGGTATAAAGATTTTCATTCAGTACACATCAATATTGCAGAAGCAAACACCATGATTATGTTACAAAGCAACGATAATAGGTGGTACAACTTTTAGAACATACAACGATAAACATGTAATATCATTTAAAGAAATAACAACCAGTTGACAATGATGTTCATGAATATCTTACACTTGACCTCGTCGAATTTGTAATCATGACCCGGTCGTCAGGGGCTGTAGTAATGACAGCAAAATTACACTAGTATAAATAGATGATCAACAGTATCATCCACGTCATGTCGGTAGCTAGCATGCTCATAGTCAGCATGCATCAAAATCATGTGCACACTTCAGTTATCAATGTCTACTCCAGTAACCAATTTCCTACCAAACAGTGGCAATATGTGGTTCGAAACTGACACTTTAATTTAGTGCATAGCACCGAAATAACTGTCGTGTGCTGCCTTCACGTGTACTGAAGAGCAACTGACATTATCGCAGGCTCCTGCTTTGTCAGCTTAGCTCTGAGACAATGATAATATAATCGACAGTACTCTTGGTGCAGCGTTTAGATGATCATGATGAATGTAACCATTTACGACTGTAGCAACGTATTTTATTTTAAGTACATAGCAAGGCAGCATTCACATCATATAACTGCACATATACAATCTATTCTGTGGGCATACCAACGCGTATATGTAATCATGGATGCATACGTACGTACGGTACGTACGGTACGTACGGTTCGTACGTACGTTCGTACGTACGTACGTACGTACGTACGTACATACACATACACGTGTATGTGCCACATGCACGCATACAGCACGCTCACACGCACACACGCACGCAAGCAAGCACACACGTTCGCGCGCACGCGCGCGCACCCACGCAAACACGCACATGCACGCACGCACGCACGCACGCACGCACGCACGCACGCACGCACGCACGCACGCACACACAAATTCGCACACATGTTCGTACGCACGCACACACACACGCGCGCGCACGTACGCACGCGCGTAGGTAATGTCATAGAAAAAATATTACTTCCGTTAATCTCTTGTAGCATGCGATATGTTATCACGTCACTTCGTGAAGTATATTTCTACAGTTTTATAACAAGCCAAACTGGCCGCAAACACAAAGTATGTATTAGACAAGGGTTTATAGGAACCGAAGATACTTAAGTACCTGACATGCTTCCCCGGGGCATCCAGGTACCGTGTTATTGATAAACTATAATATGCCTACGGCTTTCCCGCAGATAAGTATACCATGCAGATGAGCGCAGCACATGCAACTATTCAGACACCAATCGAGAGAAGCAGTAAATGCATTAAGGCGGTTATTGACTCTAAGTGGGGGCATGTATCTGGGCGTGAATCGTTCACCAGTTACCGATGGGCGGAAGAAGCACAGGTCCGCCCGCGGATGTCAGTTATCGACTATATGTTTGAAGCATGCTGGTGCATAAGCAGTATCCCTTCCGTGTTAACAGCAGTTAAGCAAAGCTACTACTATTCCATTTATCAGGGAACTGGCCAAAACAATCCAGTGTATGTTGAAGCAACTGTACCTTTGCAAATCGTATATCAGAGAAATTATACACAACCATAAATTGGATGTTTTGGCATGTTCCCTGGTGTGGAAGAGTAACGCATGCGTAGTTACGACAGAGACGCAGACGTGCATTCGTGTGTTCCGCTTATCTTTAATCAGGTTTAGATGTTTAAAAATAGTATAAAGTCTACTTTTACCATCCGATTTTAAATTTAAACTGCGACCAGTAGTGATCATGCATTTGCATGACATCGATAAAATGCTGTGTCCTGAATGTTGCAATATTGATACGTAACTACCTTCACTTCCGGTAAACGCAGGAAACCGGAAGTGCGACAGGATGCGAAACACACCAATGCACGCACTGCAAATGGGGAATGAGGCGCTTCCCATGGGACGAGTCGTCAGAGTGCTGAGATTTCGCTCCTACCTTCTTCAAATGAAACACAAATCTAGAGTGCCACGGCTTGGTGGTAACAGAATGCAAGGAAGCCCGCGTTTTGTGTCGACTGTCGCCATCTCTACCACCTGCAAAACCGTGCATTACGACAGTGAAAGAAGTGCATTCGTGCGTGAGTGGTTGAGTGCGTGGGTGCGCGAACGCGTGCTGGTGTTGTGATAGTCGGAGTGAAGGGCGAGGCGATGACGTAAGTGCGCGCTCTTCCAACGACCTTTGGCGCGAACATTCCCCGCCGAGCTGCAAATAGTTCTCAAAACGGCGACCGTTAATACATGTTGTGCATTACCGCGTTACTTCATCGCACAAGAATGCGACGATGACGAGCTTGTAAACACGAAAGGCTACTTACGTTACCCAGAATACGTAATTTGCTGTAGTGTTTCATCGATGTTAATAACGGATGACAGAGGTGACTACCACGAAGCACGTGATGATATACCGATAATTAAATGACGACGGCGAACGGGAGAAAATTATTCCCAATATAGATGCAAACTGTATTAATATGGTAACATGGGACAACACGGCTCCCTGGTAAGGTAAGACGGTCCCATGACGTACGCAAAATATAAAACTAAATTCTGGTGCAAAATGATGCTAACATCTATCGCATACCCACCGCGAAAGCTCAGCAACACGAGACAGACGTAATAAAATCACTGATCTAATATTTCGACAATAGTAAAAAAAATGGTGCAACTCACTATGTAACCGTGTGAATCATTTGTGACATGGTTAAACAATACAAAAGGGTCAGTAATTAGTTGTGTTTTATACATCGTGTTAGACGCACGTTGTGCATATAGGGCAAGACTGTCCCCATGTCTTACTCCACACGCACATGGTCATAATGTTTCAAATGTATAACACATGCCCAATTATACGCAATACATTTAATATAATATGAACGCTGCATAATTTAAGTTCTGCTAGCCTGTAGGCTGTAATTATGATGGAATATTACAAAACTAATTTTACAGTAAATGCATGCTAACATAGTTTAATGGTGTACACTTTCCTTAGAGGGGCCTCGCTTCTGGGTTACCGTATGTATGGAAACGTATGAGCTGTTTGCCAGGAATACCATTTGTTTTATTGAACTAATGAATATTTTATCTGGTGGCTGGCCGCTCGAATATTGAAACCACGAAGGCAGAAACCACCGTAGGCAATAATGCATCGGATGTAGGCCTATGCATGTAATGACTGTATAACACTAATACTAATTGTCTAACATGCATGTAATTTAAAACCGATGTTGATGTTCACATTTCAAAATATAAGACTTTCTGAGCCGCATGTGCAATATCACTTTCGTTCGTCTTCCTCCGGCAACTGTTTGCTGCAGCTGCTACACATGTTAGTTATCGAACATTGCTCATAACGCAGACGCGCCAAATCTCCTGCTTTTCACGTCTCCTTCTCCTTCATTTTAAGATAATCTCCTTTTTTTTAAACATATTCTTCGTTTTCTAAAAGAAAATGTGGTTACAGGATGCGTAAAACGGTCCCTTGAGATCTCCATGAAAAATTGCATTGTGAGAGGAGAGAAACGTTATTAGTGTCTGATAACTCCGCCAGACAACAGCGAGCCACCGACATCAACATCGTTGACACCAACAAACCGCCAGGTGGAAGCACAGGTAATTAACAAAACTATTCATACCCCTACACACTCAGTTCGGGTCTAGATGTCTGATTCATTGGTAAAACATAAAGACTTTCCGAGAACAGTGAAATACCCCTTAGAGCTGGCAAGATGGGGAACTATATGTAAATATTGTGTGGACGAGGGGAACTCCGTCTCAGCCATATTTAAAATGAGCGTGTACAATTAATCGTCTGCCAGTACTTATAATTAAACGTGCACTTTATATCTCGACGTTACTGTAATAGTTAGTACAACATATGGTGCCAACTCACACAAGACACAAAACAAACCAGACGTGTTGTGATTAATTAAAACACACGCCGTGAAGACCAACACAAACGATTACCTCGTAGGCAGATCAAATTTGTAGGGCCTGCGCTGAGCGGAAGCGGCGGAAATATCCGATCTGTGCCGAAATATACCGAACACGAGAATAAAAACAAAGCAGAGCTCAACAATATGGAGACCTGCAGGCAGGTATAGCAAAAAAACAATAAACTGTGCAAAACTTAATTATGCCGTTACGTCGTCAACTTATAACGCAGTATTAAGTAGGTATACGATTGTTATATACTCACTCAGAAGTAGGAAGTAAAGCTTAGACTTTATGTACCGGGCGCCATTATTCACACATAAGTTATTATTTATGCAAACAAACAAATTATTTATATATAAATGTCTAAGATAGCACTTTCATTGTTTTGGAAATAAAATCTTTACCTAAGCAATTAATTGTTTTATACGTAAATAATAGTTACAATATTTACGCAAACATTGTTCGCGTAAGTAATTCAGCGAATGCATGGAGGAAGGTAAATGGAGTCATTATCAAAATGTCGAACCGAAAGGGAAAGTCACGAAAACGTGCGTAGCGCAGGCATGCATGTGTGGTCTTGAGACGATAGGCTCTGACAGAGCAACAACTACAGCAGCTGCAAGTTTGAGTCCGGAGAATGACATGAGCAGAGAGAGTGGATAGAACGAGGATGGATGATCTGAGAGAAGAGATTGGGATGCAGGTAAGTTTAACAGAAAGACTAGTAAGAAGCCGGATAATGTGGACAAGTCACGTGGTGCGGATGGATGAAGGCCGACTACCAAAGATAGCAAATGGGGTGAAACAACAAGACCGCAGATAACGGGGCGGAACACAAATGAGATTGGAGGGCTGCATTAAGAGGGGTGTAAGAAAGGCGGAGAAGGAAGAAAAGGGAGGGAGAAGGCTGCCGATAGGGAGAAGGCTGCCGATAGGGAGAAGGCTGCCGATAGGGAGAAGGCTGCCGATAGAGAGAAGGCTGTCGATAGCAGTGAAATGACAACAGCCGGAGCATTGCATCAGCACAAGAACTAGATGGCCGCACCCGTTCATGAAGGAATCGCGAGGAAGAACTACTTTTTTATAAAACAATGCACTGTGAATGATTCTTCGTAAACACAGAGCAGTAGATAAAATGATATGCATTATTGATAAATAATGAATTCATATAATATAAATAATAATTGTGTTTTCTTCAGATGACGTCATCTATTCACCGAGTAATCGCCGGATATAAATCTCCATATCTTAGTATGAAACTTGTTTGCAGTGCGGTTTTTAAATAGAACTAGTTGCCTAGATAATAATATGCATTTTGCGTTTTTCATATTTTTTCTTCTTGTATTATAAATCGTATATCGTGTCAAGGTTCTAGTATTACTTGGCTTGTACACGTCTTCGAGTCTGGATGTATACTGCACAATCTCCATTTATGTGACAAGAAAACAATTTATGTGACAACGTTAAACAGTCATGAAATGGCTTGTCTGAGATCATTAAAACAGACCAATAATAGTATTTATATGTAACATAAGTGAATGGGTTACGCGACATTCCAAAATGTAATGTCTTCTACGTTCTGTTAATAGCTAGTGTAAAACATGAACCCGTACTCGCTATACAGTCCTAAATCGTGGCGCTCTAGCTAAGAAACATGAACCCGTACTCGCTATACAGTCCTAAATCGTGGCGCTCTAGCTAAGAAACTCGCGCGCCGTCTAGTGAGAATTATATGGAACATGACTGTGTGACAGCAACCAACGCCACCTGGCGGACACTTATTCCTACCTTCTTCATTGATTGTGAATCCAGACGGCAGTGAATTCTGTTTCAGTGGTGACCCGCGGTCTACGTATGAATGCCCGTTATCGACGTCACTGGTAGGCGACTCGTACATAAATTGGTTTTCTCGATGGCGTTTTGGGCGCAGGACGACTTTGGTGCCCGGTTTTAGCGGCTTGCCTTTCTGCAAATGTTAACAGGTCCCGCTATTTTATACGTGTCAAACATTCATATTGTGATTGGTAACGAAATAATCCAATCTCATCCCGGTTTTACCCAATTATATTTGTTTGTGTATACATGCACACAATGCACAACAATATGAAAATGTAATGTAAAGCTTACGGGTGTCTAGTTTAAAAAAGGATGGATTTTAAGTTCTTTAGAACACACTGAAATTCGAAAATGAGGTATATTTAAATAATATTATTGTAGATGAAATGTAGGTGAAATGTATTATACAACAAAGCCATATACAATTACTGAACGTATTCTCAGTAATGTCGGAAATGTGCAAACTGACAGACTGACTGAGAGCAAACTGACAGAGTGCATATCGTTATGTTCAGGGTTTATTTGTCTAAGTTGCAATGTCTGCCGTGTCGAAATCATAAATGTATTTGTAAATCTCGCCAAATGTAGACATCGTCTCTTCAGTTCTCGCTGTATGCCTTGAAATCACTCTCCTCGATGACGTCATCATCGTCATTACCTTAATTATTACCATCGTCAACACTAATCAGCAGAATTAATATTCATAATCATCATCACCATCACCATCAGCATCACCACCACGACGACCACCACCACCACCACCACTACCACCACCATCCCACCACCACCACCACCACCACCACCACCACCACCACCACCACCACCACCACCACCACCACCACCACCACCACCACCACCACCACCACCACCACCACCACCACCACCACCACCACCACCACCACCACCACCACCACCACCACCACCACCACCACCACCACCACCACCACCACCACCACCACCACCACCACCACCACCACCACCACCACCACCACCACCACCACCTCCTCCATCATCATCCTCATTCTCATACTCATCAACATCATCATCAACTCTGTGTGGTCGTCCCTCCCGTTGGAGCCACTCACCTGCAGCGTGACCCGCCGTAGACGGACGGTGGACGGTCCTTGAAGCTTGGTCCTGCTAGATCCGCCTCCTCCAACACTGCCGCCTCCGTCTACATTGTGCCACGCCCTGATCCGTTCCTCCAGCTGCGTCAGCTCGCGGTCGCTGCTGTCCCAGTCCTTGAAGGTACTGGCGAGCGGCTGACCGCGCGGACACGGCGACTCGGCCTCTAACAACTCGTCGTAGCAGTCGTCACTGTCGCTGTCCACCTCGCTGGCGGGCTGGATGGCGACGGGAGGCGGCCTGGGCCCCGGCGTCACCTTTAAGGACGAGACGTGCACGGCTGTGTTGGCCCCGCGGAACTGAAGACGTTCGCGGTGCTCGCGCTGAGCTTTCTCCCGCATCTTCAGCCGATAGTACACCGTGCCGGGCCCGTACTGGTCGATGATCGGTCCCCGCGCCGGTAAGCCGTCGCTCGCCAGAGGCACGCCAATGTCGGCGTCGATCCGTCGCTTCCGCTGCTGCTGCTGCTTCCGGTCGCCCCGACGGCGCATGTGGAAGACGAGCGTTTTGAGCAGCGGTAGCTGGTTGTCATGGAAACGCTGCATGCGCAAAGTCAATTTCATGGCGGCCAACTCGCGGAGTTCGACGATGGTTTTCGGGTTGCGTCGCGCAACCAGACGTTCGTAGTTCTTCATGTCGAGCGCGTATAGGTCGCACTTCTGGGTCGCCGTCACCGTCTGTAGGTAGGTCTTCAGGTCGAGCGCCATCTCGGCGTCACCTGTCACCAACACAGGCTTGCTGATTATAACCAATGGACGCCGAGTACAACGAGTAATTGCAACAGCACCAACAACGACTCCTGAACAAACAACAGAAGATACAACAGCAGAAGAAACAACAGCAGAAGAAGCAACAGCAGAAGAAACAACAGCAGAAGAAGCAACAGCAGAAGAAACAACAGCAGAAGAAGCAACACCAGAAGAAACAACAGCAGAAGAAACAACAGCACCAACAACAACTCCTGAACAAGCAACAGAAGATAAAACAGCAGAAAAAGCATACGACAGAAGCCATTTGTTCTGCATGCTTACAAAAGGTTGACTCTTTTTAAGATAACCTGGACCTTGGTGGTGGGCAGTACATAATTCCAGGTGGGCATAGGGCAGCAGCAGCAGCCTCAGCAGCAGCAGCCTCAACAGCAGCAGCCTCAGCAGCAGCAGCCTCAACAGCAGCAGCCTCAGCAGCAGCAGCCTCAACAGCAGCAGCCTCAGCAGCAGCAGCCTCAACAGCAGCAGCCTCAGCAGCAGCAGCCTCAGCAGCAGCAGCTTCAACAGCAGCAGCCTCAACAGCAGCAGCCTCAGCAGCAGCAGCCTCAACAGCAGCAGCCTCAGCAGCAGCAGCCTCAACAGCAGCAGCCTCAGCAGCAGCAGCCTCAGCAGCAGCAGCCTCAACAGCAGCAGCCTCAACAGCAGCAGCCTCAACAGCAGCAGCCTCAGCAGCAGCAGCCTCAGCAGCAGCAGCCTCAGCAGCAGCAGCCTCAACAGCAGCAGCAGCAGCAGCAGCAGCCTGGGCACACCAAATGACTGTTGCTCCTGAGAGATTCATTTGTACTCCATCAGAAACAGAAGCAGCTGTATAAGCTACAGTACATTCGGAGGAACAAAAACAACGTAAACAAAGTTCCCATTGCTGCTTCCGTTACTGCTGCAGCCGAGGCTGGTGAAGCTTGCAGTTGAATTTATCATTTCTATTCCTCAACAATAATATTATAATCCATTCACATGGCAGTTGAAAGGGTTGCATATATTTGGCACATCTTCTGCGCATGCTACCTTGCAATTCAGAATCGTGGTTAACAACATCGTCATATAAGCCGAATAAAGGTGTGGCACGCACCTATGATTTCATTGTGCCCTACGATGCTGACTTCTATCGTCTTGCGCGGCACCTCTCGTCTCCTCTGCGCGAACGGCTGCATTATGAGAGGAGAGAGCAGCGTCATAGCCGCCGCCACCTTCTTGCGAAATGCTCTGGAAGCATTGCCTCTCGTTCAAACAATTGTACGAACTGGTTACTTTCGTTTTAGTTTCCCACTACTCAATCACAATTCAATGTTATATTTGTTAGTGTGATCGGTGAACAACTGAACAACAGCGACACAATTTTTGACAACGAAGAATATTCGTTTAGTGGTCGTCAGTTTATTAATTGACGTGAACTGGCAGACATTTTATGTTACTAGACTTGTTGATAACCATATCGCACTTGCGTTTACACAGTAATGCGTCTAATAACCAAATAATTGTCAGGTACGATTCGGCGACGAATGCAAATTCTAATTCTTCTGTTTTAATATAATATTAACAACGATCAAATGAACTGACATCGTGTTTTCCATTTCTTCTCTCGCCAAGATTTCATCCGGGTCTTCGAGTGGATAAAATTGTGGGTATTGGACCGGATGGTGTGCCGGGTCGATCACGATCTTCGCTTGACCTCTGTGGAGGGAGAAACAAGCGTAGGATGTTATGCCCATCCTGCATCAAGCACCTTCCTTCTTGGAGGCCAATCATTGCAATCATTATCATTAGTAATGGCCAAGATAAATTATGACAATAGTGTCCTACCTCAAACATCAACCAATTATATGCACCGCGTGCTACGGTTGCTCAAACTTGGTTACCAAAATGTTGTTCCTTAACAGAAACGGGTGCACAAGTCGCCAGATGTCAGAACACGCACGTTCAGCAGACGTCAGCGGCCAAGTGTTCGAGTTTAAACGGCTGACGTGGTACAGAAGTCTTTAGTGCACTCAATTAAGCATTACATAGTATATCCATAATAAGTTAGTCAATATAATATTCTGCGTGAACAGTAAACAATGTAACAATGTAAGTAATTTCACATTCGCTTACTTGAGCAGGAAGTAAAGGGCATCCACGTGGTCACCCTGGTGTATGATCGACTCTTCGAAGTTGACGAACACTTTGCGTATACTCATTGCCATTTGTTTTTTGTACTTGTGTGCCCAGTGCTGTAAGTAAGACGTGTAAGTATGTTGTTAATTTGTTTTATGACAAACGGATATAAGAGACGACAAGTGGACTCCCTCGCTGGAAAGCAAGAGCTCTTGTTGTCAACGGTGAAACAACGCACGCTCTCGTGGTTTGGCCACGTCACTCGGCACAACACCGCCTCGCAAGGCACCGTGGAGGACAAGAGAAGATGGGGCTGCCGGGCTGCCGGAAGACAAATTGGCTGGATACGTGAACGGACCAATTAAATTGGCTGGATACGTGAACGGACCAATTAAATTGGCTGGATACATGAACGGACCAATTTGAACCGGCGTTCACACAGAGGAGCTTAGCCGGTTTAACTTTAGACCGGTCTAAAGTAAAGACGGATACAGTATGTGTGAAGACACTAATACGGCTAGCCCGCCTAACTTCTATTGTCTGAATAACACAGTGTATAACGGATGTGTAATTCACAACAGAAGACAGACCTGAAGACAGGCTAATGTAGACTCTGTGAAAGTGGCACCCCTACGACCATACCGGTGAAGGGATCACGTGAAGATGTGAAGTTGTCTTCTTAATTTGTTTGAATGAAATAAAATAAATGAAATTAACATGCAATAATTTCAAAATAATTTTTATTTAAGCATAACTTGCCAAACATTCACAAAAGACAAACGTCGTCCTATCGGGGCCAAAATCAGTCCTTTCTGATGAATAACACAGACGCAACGTATGTCATTTCTTATAGACTGCTTGAATGGAAAATAAATTGGCTTTGCAAGAATTTGGGAGAATGTCTAACCTGGAATAGAGGCTGGTTAGCGACAAAGCTCGTCCTTTGTTCGAACTCCGCGGCTTGTGCGGCGTGCAGGCAACGGTTGTACAGCTCTCGGTTGACGATAAGTAGGTCAGTTGTTTCGTCGGCGATGATCGACGCGTTCCGGATACAATTCTTGTTGATGAGCGCCAATTCACCGAAACTTTTACCGTCGTCTGGGTCACAGGAAAACAATACGTTGGAGGAGGGTGAATGGAAAAGAATAGAGCAGTTGGTATGGGACACATAATGTAGGATGCAAGAGCAAGACCGAGGGATTGATAGAACCCTGACGTGCTCAGATACGTCACACAGGAACGCAGCTAACAACGACATGGCGGTGTTGAATGTTGATGTACAGTGAAATTACAGTTAAAATCTTTATAACCGTGGCACTAACAACTTAGATAGGACTGACATTTAGCCATAACGTTACGGTTTAGCTACAACATGGAATATAATGTACTAGTTCAACAAATTGTTTCAAATAAATCCAGATACAGTAAAGGACATTAAAATAACCAGGCTCGTTGAATCCAACAATCAATATTTGTTGTTTTAATACCTCGTGGCGCAGACTTCCAAATCGATTGCAAACTCTTTCGTGTTACGATCATTGAAGCAAAAATCGAAGGACGCAAAGGTAGAGGCAGATAAAGAATAAAATGCATCAATATTTTAAACAAATAACTTGAAAAACCACCCAGTGTGATGCAGCTGCAGGGTCATGATCGCCAACACCACCAGACACGGCACTTGAAGAAGTTATCATCGCAACAATGTAACCAACAACATGCGTCGTACAAATGTACCTACCTATCTTGGCGATCCAGTTGCCGAACTTGGTGCGGTCGAGCTCGCCCTGGGCCGTGTATGTGTCCTCCTTCACGCAGGCTTCAGCCCCCCTCCTCCTCGTCGGCGATCGTGTTGTTGATGTAGATGGGACACAGTTCCCCGCAGCAGGATGTAGAAGCTGCGAACAGATGAGTTAAAATCCATTTGCTCCTTGTTACGGGACAACACCAAACTTACCTGCAGTAGAATAGAACTAGCATAATATATACTAATTATAGGCGAATGTATTATTGTGCGTTAACCTAATCACACAACGGCCAATACACAGGCATGGCAACACCCATGATTAAAATGATAAACAATAATAATATGATTGATGAACCGATGCTTCAAAGAATCTAAAAAATCCAACCGTATTCTTTTTTTTTCTTTTCTTTTTAAAGTTTGCTTCCTAAATGCGACAGCACGATCACTTGAAGGAGAGACAAAAGTTATTGTTCACTTCTTGATAGAAACACACAATCAGTGTAAGATAAACATCGATGGCAATAGGCCAACGCTTAGGTCTAGTATCACGTAAAACACCCTCCTGTGTGATGTAGTCCACACACTTAGGTCTAGTATCACGTAAAACACCCTCCTGTGTGATGTAGACCACACACTTAGGTCTAGTATCACGTAAAACACCCTCCTGTGTGAGTGTAGTCTACACACTCTCGACTTGTAGTCGAATTACAGGGTCCTGGATGAGGTCGTGTATTGACTGGCATGATTATGCGAAAGCACACACGAATATAAAACATGTCAACAAGCTCTGCATTGTTAGCAGGCAGGACGGCAGCCAGAATGTAATGTGTCAGCACGAACGAACGATATATGACCATTGTATGAAAATAGGGAGATTATCAGAGAGAGAGAGAGAGAGAGAGAGAGAGGAGAGAGAGAGAGAGAGAGAGAGAGAGAGAGAGAGAGAGAGAGAGAGAGAGAGAGAGAGAGAGAGAGAAGAGAGAGAGAGGAGGAGGAGAGAGAGGAGAGAGAGAGAAGAGAGAGAGAGAGAGAGAGTGAGATAGAGAGAGAGGGAGGGAGAGAGAGAGAGAGAGAGAGAGAGAGAGAGTAGAGAGGGGAGGGAGGAGGGAGGAGAGAGAGAGAGAGAGAGAGAGAAGAGAGGGAGGGAGGGAGGGAGAGAGAGAGAGAGAGAGAGAGAGAGAGAGAGA